>SOMO01000194.1:33894-54026 GCA_028128575.1 Paedocypris carbunculus | reverse complement strand
CACACACACACACACACACACACACACACGTAGTGGTCAGTCTTAGAGTCAAAGAGGTCAGAGTCACTTGTGGACTGAGATTCAAACCTATATCGCCCAGGTGAACAACCCTCTACCACTGCGCATGAGTGATGAACGAGTGCGTGTGTGTGTGTGTGTGTGTGTGTCCACGCTACTGACCGGTGTAAATGATCAGGCACACGGTGCTCAGGAGCAGCTCCACACAGATTATGATCAGCAGTAAAACAGGAGAGAGATTCTTCACAGCAGTGTCCAGCAAAACCGCAGTGGCCACCACAGCCAGAACCAGCGCGTTACCTGTCACACACACACAGTGTAAAAATCCAAAAGGTGTTAGACTCAGTGCTGACACCCAGTGGTCACTTCTGATATTAACCATATGACATGTGTGTGTGTGTGTGACCTGTGGAGTGTATGAGCAGCGGCAGGTGTGTGACGGCTCTGCTGCTGCGGTAGAAGCTGAGGTGTCCTCTCCGTCTCAGGCCGCGGTGCTGATGCTGCAGGAGTGTGTGATGAAAAAACACCAGCATCCACAGCAGCACCTTCCCCAGCAACAGCGGCGTGCGGGAGTCCAGCCCGCGCAGCAGCGTCACACACTCGTCCCGGGGCACGTCCCGCAGCCAGCAGAAGAGCAGCAGCAGCACACACAGCACCACGTACAGCACCTGCACACACACACACACATCAGTGTGTGATCCCTGTCTGCAACAGTGTGTGTGTGTATACTCACGTGCAGGACCGCTAGTGCACACGCCGCGCAGTGTGTGTATAACCTGGGGGCCGGCGGCTGCAGCGCGGGGTGGGACAGCTCATCCAGCAGACGCTCCTCCTCCTCCGCACTGCGAATGACAGCCGAATGAAACTGGAGAAAAATGGGGTGGGGTCAGTCTTCATTGGTCACGCCCACACAGAACAATTGAATAGCAACTAAAGCAACAGTCCCGCTGGCCGGTGATTGGCCGGTCACTGCTGATGATGTCAGAGCGTCTCGCTAAATTAGTCTAGTTTATATTGATATTGACTCCACAACTTAAATATTTGGCAACTTTAACACGTCCAGCCAGGCAAGCAACGAGGGGAAGGATTAGTGTGTCAATGTAGAACCTTGAGGATGAGTGACAAAGTGTGTGTGTGTGTGTGTGTGTGTGAGAGAGAGAGAGAAACATGACATTAGTGCGTTCCGTCATTAACGCACTTAACAGCCAGAAATGAACAGGCTCCTCAACAGTGATCAGCCGAACACCTGCCGCCCACCCGCGTAGAGACGTACCGCGAAGGAAGACGAGCGTCCGGCCTCCATCACAACAATCTCCTCAGCTTCAAGCGAGACGCGCCGACCGACGTCTCACACTTCACTTCCGGGAGGGGAGCTACCATACGGAGGCCGTTTGTACTGAACTTAACGATACGGAGGATGTTTTCCGGGACGTTAGGAGGCGCTAATGCGCCGAGAAGTTACGACTCGAGAACAGTTTCCGTCCCGAAGAAAAAGACGCGCTTGTCCGCCAGACGTCGCTGTTTTCTCGTTTGATCAGGCGCGCACGAGCGTCACCCCAGGAAAACAAACATGGCGGCGTCCTGTACGTGGAACTCGTGCGTGGAAACGGAGCACAACGCGTTTGTCGGTAATTCTATTTTTTTTTCCACAAAAAGCCGCAACGACTAATCAAATGTCGTAGTCCGGCTCAATACGTTCAGTGTTGGATGCGGCCACGATAAACACGCTTCTGTCTTTCAGTGCAATTTTCAAACGGACGCGTGAAACAGCCGGATAAACTGAACTTCCAGATCTTTAAAAACTCCGATGAAGTGAATCCGAGAAAGAAAAGCAGAAGAATATTGGTAATGCTCGAGTGTGTGCGTGTGTAACAGGAGTGTACACTAGAGTGAGCTGTGTGTGTAACAGGGGTCTACACTATAGTGAACAGTCTGTGTGTTACAGGACTGTACACTAGAGTGAACTGTGTGTGTCTATTAAAGGAGTGTACACTACAGTGAACAGTATGTGTGTGTTACAGGAGTGTACACTACAGTGAACAGTATGTGTGTGTTACAGGAGTGTACACTAGAGTGAACAGTGTGTGTGTGGCTGTTACAGGAGTGTACACTACAGTGAACAGTATGTGTGTGTCACAGGAGTGCACACTAGAGTGAACAGTGTGTTGTTACAGGAGTGTACACTAGAGCAGAGGTTATTAACCTTTTTGACCTCAGGGCCCACATTTTCCAGATAAGTGACACAGTGAAAACAGTTATTTCAACCAATCCATATTACGATTTAGGTTGTATTTAATAACTATATAAAGTACACTACACCTACAAAGTTTTACAAGCTTTCTCTCCCTGTGGTGATGTGGGTTTCCTCTGGGTTCTCCGGTTTTCATCCCACGGTCCAAAAACATGCGTTTCTGGCTAATTGGAAAATTGACCATATCGGTTTGAGTGTGAATGTGTTTGTCAGTGTGTCCCGCTCTGCGAATGGTTGGCCACCAATCCAGAGTGTGTATCCTGCCTTCAGCCCAAAGACTGAGATAGGCGCCAGCTCCCCGCGACCCTGTGAAGGACTAAGTGGTAGAAGAATGAATAAATATGATAATACATCCTGATCATTTGAAAAACATTTATTTTGTACATTTGTAATCCTGCACATACGACACTAAATAAGGTAGTTGCTTTTATTACTATCAACTATAATAAAAAAATGTATACTTTTAAAAACACCAGAAATGTATATAAATAAAATTCTTGCAGGAATAAAATAAATACATTTAGATAAAAAATCAAGTTTAAATTTTAAAGTTTAAACATAATTAAAATTTGTGGACGAAGTGACAGTCTAAACCAAAATTCCTCTTTGGTGAACTCAATGTAAATTTCTATGATATGCTTCACATTTTCATTTAGATTTTTACTGCATTGCTTGCAATCTTCACATTTACGTTGAAAATTTTCAGATGTTTTCCTGCATTTTTGCAGTAAAAATGTAAAGATTGCAAGCGGGAAACAAAATCAGAATAGAATGTGAAGCAATTAATTTCATAGAGATTTATGTTTGATATAGAAATTGTAACTTTCATCTTCAACTGGTCGTTTTAAGAACGTTTCCATCTTCAGTCAATAGTCTGCAGCTACTGACTTACTCCGCTGCTGCTTATTGGAGTGTGTTAACACCTCAGTGTCACCTAGTGGTTCTGCGGCCCAAAAGCACAGAACTGACATTTTTCAAGGTCCAACAATGAGCCGCGGCCCGAAGGTTAAGAGTCACTGCTCTAGAGTGAAAAGTGTGTGTATGTGCGCAGGCGGCAGAGTCAGACAGACTGCTGTATGTCGGCAGTAACTTCGGCAGCGGCTCGTCGCAGTGCAACAGTGTGTGCAGGTGAGAGGTCAGAGGTCGCCGGATCACTCTCTCTCTGATGCGTGTGTGTGTGTGTGTGCGTGCAGGTATTATGTCGGAGTGCTGGACAAGAACACGATGCACATTCATGGCGCCCAGATGTTAAACATGCAGCCTGTCATCTCTGGTGTGTGTGTGTGTGCACGCGTTATTAAGGAGTGTTTGTCATGAGTGTGTGTACTGCAGGTGAGTCGGTAGCAGAAGACTCCGCCCTGAAACCTGTGGAGAAGTACAGAGATAAGGTCGTTGTGGTGTGTGTGTGTGTGTCTGAGTGTGTGTGTGACGCGGTGACGTTGCTCGCCTTCAGGTGGACTCGCTCATCGAGGCCTTCGGCACCAACAAGCAGAAGCGAGCGCTGAACTCCCGCAGGCTCAACAAGGTGGGGGAGGAGGCGCTGCAGCAGGCCGTGGAGCGCGCCGCCAGCGCCGTCATCACCGAGAAGGGGGCGGAGAGTGAGTGACCTGTGACCCCTGCACACCTCCGGCCCGAGGCTGACCCCTGACTCTCTCTGTCAGCTCTTCTCAGTCAGGTGGCTCACACTGAAGCTCAGGCCGATGTGGCGCCGTTTCTTCCTCACATGAACACGGAGGCGCAGAAGCCGCAGGACGTGTTTCCTTTTGAGCAGCGTATCCTTCTGGCCCGCGACCTTCGTCCCCGCGCCGCTCCCTCCTCAGCCTGATCTTTAACTCCTCGCTCAGTCTTGTCTCCTCAGGAGTTTGAGTCTCTGGATGAGGTCGGCGCCCGCATGGCGGATCTCCCGCGCGAGGAGCTCCAGTGGTGGGTTGTGTGGGGGCAGTGAGGGGGTCCGGGCTCCGCTGATGTCTGTCTCAGTCCTCAGACGGTCATCCAGCTCCTGGACACACGGCCGCGGGACGGCGAGGCTGGGGTCCGGCTGTGGCGCTGCGCCTGGTACCTGTCCTTCCTCATCCGAGTGTCGCGGGAGATGTTCATCAGCCGCAGATGTGAGTGTGAGGTGATGAGGCGTGTGCAGGGGAGGGTCCGGTGTGACGGTGTGTTCCTCCAGACGACCGCGAGAACGGCTGTCCCCGCCTCATCATCAAGAAGGTTCTGGAGAACTTCACTGTGGAGAGCTTCCGCAACGGCAGGTGAGGAGGAGCGCCGTCACGTGACTGCTCAGAGACAAACATGCCCGCAGAGAGTCTTGACTGTGTGTGTGTGTGTGTGTGTGTGCGCAGTGTGAAGTTCAGGGTTTCTGCGACGATGAAGATGAAACTGGCCGCTCACTCTCTCGCTCTGTTGCTACACATGGGCGATCAAACTGCTGACCTCACTCTCCTGCACAGAGACCTGGACATCAGCGAGGCCAAGTCAGTTTCACACACACACACACACACTCACTCGCTCGCTCGCTCACTCCCGTGTGTGTCGTCAGGATGCTGGAGCTGGCGAAGGCGATGGGTCTGACTCTGGGCCGTCAGAGCGTCACTGAGTCCGGCGAGCAGAACCAGCACCGCAGCGCGTCTCTCCTGCTGCCCCTCGCACGTCACGCGTCACGGAACGCCAAGCGCAAGAGACGCTGAACCTCTGCGGATCAATCACGCCGCTGTGTGCTGATAGTGACCAGGCTTCACACTGTTTGTTTGTACAGGCTGCAGACGGCCAATCAGAGTGTTTGTGCATAAAGCCTCGGCGTGGACCTCAGCGTGATTCTTTATTTAAAGCTCCAGACAACAGTGACGTAACTGACAGGGGGCGGGGCACACAAACGTTACCGTGGCGACAAAAACCAGGACCAGCCTGTTCCGGAACACGGCGTGATGTCACAGGATGGCGCAGAACACGCTGCTGTTGTTGTGGCAACCGCTCTCGACCGATGCGGTGATGCGGTTGGTGGCGAGGTGGGCGGGGTCAGTAGTCGGGTCGTGGGGGCGAGGAGGTGGGTCTTCCAGAGCCCAGACAGACTGTGATCTGCTCAGAGCGGAGGAGGTCACAGGTCAGCTCTCGGCGTGCGGCTGTGATTGGCCGTCTCACCTGGGCGTGAGCAGAAGGTTGTTGAGAACCACACACTGCAGGTCGTGCGGGTGGGTGCGTACGGGGGTCCTGGTGGGCCGGGCCTGGTAGAGCAGGTTATCCTGGACCACCCCGCGGACCCTCTGCTTCACAGACACAGCGGGGGCCCGGAGCCCCTGAAGCCGGTTCCTCAGCACCTGCGTGGCACACGACCGTCCGTTACGAGGCGTTTCCTCCTCCGTCACGAGAAACTGTCACAAGCGTAAACTGACTTTGACGTCGGCGCCGTCCATCACACGCAGCCCCACGCCGCGATTCCCCACCACGTCGTTCTCGACAATGACTCCATCACCACGGAAACACACGCCGTGACCGCCGTTACCGTAGACGCCGTTCCCACGCAGCTCCGCCCGACAGCCGTGCTCCACAGCCACGCCCACACCAGCGTTATCCATGACACAGTTGCCGAGCAGTCGCGTGAGCTGTGCGCTCTGATGCACGGACACGCCCGCCCCGCTGTTCCCGCGCAGCGCGTTCCCCGCCACGTTCAGCGGCTCGCTACTTTTCACATACAGACCCGCCGCTGCACACACACACACACACACACACACAGCGTCAGCAGAGAGAGGGAGCGTGGGAAACGGGGCGTGCCTGACCTCCGTTGTTGCTCACGCGGTTTCCCTCCACCAAAGCGACCGTGATTGGCTGGCGGGCGAACAGTTGCTCGTCCTCGCTCTCCAGCTCGCTGTCCCAGGCCGCAGCTTCTCCGTCCTCGTGGAAGTTCTCGGCGCCGCCTGTCTCCTCCCTCTCCCCGGACACCGCTTCCTTCCGGCAGAAGACGGCGAGGCCGTACATGCGGTTGTGTGTGATGTGGTTTCCCCGCAACTGAGGAAGACTGGACGCCATGAGCCACACGCCGCAGCCCCGGTTACCTGCACACACACACACGGGGGTTACACATGGAGAGCGTCAGGCTGTGTGTGTAAGGATGTGTTGATTACTGACCATATATGTGGTTTCCTTCAATCAGGCCCCTCCCCTTCTCTCCCACCACCACCCCATCAGAGAAGCCGTGACATATAAAGTTGGTGCGCAGAATGGGATCCGCCCCTCGCCGTATATCTGCCCCGCCCCACTGGTTCTGTCTGATGACGTTCTCTGTGCCAGACATGAAGAGACAATGAATCTAACACGCGGAACAGAGTCACGTCACGGTCACACACACTGACCTGTGATCAGCCCCCGGCCGTTCTCATTCACCGCGATCCCGGCGGCGAGACCCTGGTAGATGTGGTTTCCTCTGACGAGACCAGACAGAGATTATTTCTTCTGCTGGTCGGCACTAGCTCAGCTGGTCAAGCGCGTTTACCTGACCACAGGATTGCCATTGAACAGAATGTAAACTCCAGCTTCTCGGTTTCCGTAGATACGGTTGCTGCGGATGGAGCCTTTCCCGTTCCCCAGGACGACGATGCCGGAGCGCTGGCCGCTGTGGATCCTGTTACACTGGGAAACGGCCTCCGTTAGCGGGTGGGGACGCCTGCACTGGGTCTGCGCTGCCCGTACCAGGATCAGCGGGTCGGCTCCCTTCCGCACGTCCAGCCCCGCCTCTCCGTTAGAGTGAATGTTGTTGTCGGCGATCAGACCCCCCGCGCTGAGCCTGAGGAAGACCCCTGACGCCCGGCACTCCCTCACCTCGTTCCCCAGCATCACCACCTGAGCGAGCGAGCGAGAGAGAGAGAGCGGAGGAGATGATGGAGGAGGAGATAGGGGGAGGAGGGGCAACACACGCTTACTCTAGCGTTCTGGATGCAGCGCACGGCGTAGTTGAGTTGGCGGAACAGGTTTTGCTCCAGCCGCGCGTGAGCCTGATTGCACAGGTGCACCCCGCCCTTCCCGTCCTGCAGCAGACAGCGCCGCAGAACACAACCCCGCACCGCCGCCATCAGCTCCCGCGCCTCCGCGTCCTGCTGCAGCTCCGCGCTGAGTGTCCGCGGCGGCGGGAAGGCGGGACAGTCCGCTGCCTCACACAGACGCGCCAGGCCGTGCTGCTGGTACGACAGCGTCTGCTCTTCACAAGCCTCCTCCTCTTCCTCCTCCTCGCTCCACGTCTCCGCACCGTCCTCCATCTTCAGCTCATCTCCCGCTTTAGCTCTGCTCCCGCCCGCCTGCCAGTCCACCTCCGCTTTGCTCCAGTCCTCGCCTCCCTGCGGACCGCACGCCTCCTCGCCCGAGCCCGCGCCGCTCAGGGTCCGCGTCAGCGCCAGCAGGTGTTTACAGGCCCAGTTGCGCTCAGACGTTGGAAGCCCTTCCACAGTCACCAGCGCCGAATCTGCCCCCGAGAACTCACAGCTGTCCACCAGACTCAGGGCCACGCCCAAGAAGTGGGCGGAGCCCCCTTGGGCAAAGGAGCAGAAGCGGAGCTGACACGTCCCCGGACCCCGGACGTACAGCTGACAGCCCTTAAAGTTACAGTTGTCTATCTGAACGTGACCGGAAGACGTCTGAGGAAACAGGAGAAAGACTGTGACGGAGTGTGTGAGAGAGATACAGGCAGAGGGGAGGTTGAGATACAGACAGAGTGAGAGAAGAGAGAGACAGACAGATGGAGAGAAAGACAGAGAGAGACAGACTGAGNCTTGAGAGCAGGCATTACCTTGTAGACCACGGGCGAGAGCCAGGCGGGCATGAACACCAGGTTGCAGAGTCGGGCGGTGGGACATTGCTGATCGAATCTCACCATGAGCGAGACGTCGCCCAGATTTCCCGTGCCCACAATCTCCAGCGGCACCTTCAGCGTCACCTCCACCTGCTCCTCGTACACCCCCGGGTGCAGCAGCAGCTTGTCGTAGGGCCGCGCGGCTCCCAGGGCCCCCGTCAGGCTCTCCAGCCCCAGAGCCACGCCCCCGCCCACATGCCACACGCGCCGCCCCTTCCTACGGCCCGGCGCGTGCAGGCAGGCGGTGGAGCGCAGGTCCGAGCCGTTCCGCGTCCAGGTGCCGCTGGCGAGGACGTGCTGGCGCAGGGCTTCTCTCCAGGAGGGCGGGGCCTCGTGGGGCCGACGGGGCCAGTTGGGGTGGCGGCACTCGGGGCGGGCGAGGCAGAGCTCTCTCCAGCGTGTGCTGTCCAGACTCAACACCAGCTGGTACCACGCCCGGCTCACCACACAGCAGCGGCCCAGGTCCGGCAGCGCCAGGTACGACAGGATGAGACGCCACAGCTCCGGGGGCAGATACGCCACCTCCATCCCCCTCACCCGCACAGACGGCCCCCTGCGCCACAACAGGCCACACGTCAAAAATGATAAAAAGCAATCCGAGAGTACAATTCTCTATCAAATGGTTTGTGATTAACAGTGAATTCATGAATGTGAACAACACAATTTGCATTAAAGTTTCTGTAATCGTTTCAAGCGATGCCAATATCAATATGTCGTGTGCAAATCAAAGGCGCTCTGAATAATATCAGCCGAGTGACGTGCAATTCCACTTCCTGTCACAAGAGGGCGTGCCCAAAACATCCTCCTCAGCATTTACTACCGAGACGGACAAGCACGGAGATGGTTACTCTTCCAGCCACATGATTCACGGCCGTCGAAACGAAAATAACAGCAGTTTAACTACATCACAAACATTCAAATGACGTAACCATTGCATTTGCCTTAATAGTCGTACTCAGTTCCCACTGGGAACTTCCCAGTGTTTTGCTCAGTTAGACGGCGCTGACGTCACCGCCACACACTGAAGGCGTGTCAGTGTTTTTCCCGCAGATTCCGCGCGAGTGTGTGTGTGTGTGTGTGTGTGTGTNTAAGCTTAATTTTCTAAAAATTGTATTGAGTTTAAATGAGTTAGAAAGTAATTGAACTTAAATCAGTATAAATGGAATTGAGTTTGGTTTAAACGTAGTTGAGCGTGGCCTGAGCTGCGGACAGTGGTGAGTGATTAATGCGGGTCAGTGGGTCTGAAGTCCGTTCTGCTGCAGGCTGCAGTGTGAGCTGTGGGACTCGGACGACCCGGTGCCTCGTGTTGAGCTTCTCCGCAGGGTCAAAGGTTGTGACGGGATCCTCTGCGTCCTCACAGAGAAGATCGATGCGCAGCTGCTGGACGCCGCAGGTCCGTCGGCCCGAGAGCAAACAGCCGGAGCCTGAGTGACGTGTGTTTGTGTGGCAGGGCCCGACCTGAAGGTCGTCAGCACCATGTCTGTGGGCTTCGACCATCTCTCGCTACCCCAGCTGAAGGAGAGGTGCNCCGCAGGGTCAAAGGTTGTGACGGGATCCTCTGCGTCCTCACAGAGAAGATCGATGCGCAGCTGCTGGACGCCGCAGGTCCGTCGGCCCGAGAGCAAACAGCCGGAGCCTGAGTGACGTGTGTTTGTGTGGCAGGGCCCGACCTGAAGGTCGTCAGCACCATGTCTGTGGGCTTCGACCATCTCTCGCTACCCCAGCTGAAGGAGAGGTGCGTGTGTGTGTGAACGTTACGTGCAGGGACGTGAGATGTGTGTGTGTGTGTGTGTGTGTGCACTTTTCAGGGGGATACGAGTGGGCTTCACACCGGNTTAGTAGTCCCTAGTGGCCACATTGAAAATCTCACTCACTTTACATGTATTAACATGCTTAATACATATTCACAGCCCGCAAAAACACCTCACAAAAGGTAATTTATTTCTGAAAGAAAAGTTCATGCGTGCACACCACAACAAAGTCAGGTCGCAAAGAGTTAAAACACCCGATGATTAGTGTACGTTTGATTACTCGGCAGAAAACTCCAGAAAGTGTCAAACAGCTTTAACNAAATCTCACTCACTTTACATGTATTAACATGCTTAATACATATTCACAGCCCGCAAAAACACCTCACAAAAGGTAATTTATTTCTGAAAGAAAAGTTCATCATGCGTGCACACCACAACAAAGTCAGGTCGCAAAGAGTTAAAACACCCGATGATTAGTGTACGTTTGATTACTCGGCAGAAAACTCCAGAAAGTGTCAAACAGCTTTAACAAACTAGTGGAACAATGTCCAGTGCCGTGATTGGTCGGGCTCGTCACGGCAGCGCCTGTATTTTCCTGCGCAGCGTCTGGGCGCGGTCCTTCAGGTCAGGGCGCGTGTCGGTCTCCATGGTGGCGAGCGAGCGCTGCAGCTGCTGGCGGATCGGCTCCGACAGACACTCCCACTGGTCACTCTCTGAACGACACATCACACCATCAGAAAGCTGAGCGGCGCTCGGGCGGCGAGAACCGGGCCTACCGTCGATCCGCCTCAGCAGCAGCTCCAGCAGCGTCAGCGCGTCTGAGCGCAGAGACGAGTAGCTTCTGTTTTCTGAGGGAGAACGAGAGAAGATGCGGCGGGTCAGAGGGCGAGGAAGAGCTAGGGGGCGGGGCATGGGGTCACCTAGTGGAGCGGTGAGGGCGGAGCAGGTGTCCGACAGCATCTGGCTCAGGGCGGAGCCGTCACGATGATCCGCCTCCAGCAGCTTCAGTCTGAGACAAGAGCCAGTTACTAATGCAACTGTGTGCAGGGCACGACTTGCTGCTTTAGACCCTTCTTCTTTTAATTTTTTTGCTTCAGCATGTTACTCAGACCTATCTTTCATAATATTGGGGCTAAATAGATCTAGATCTGTAAAAATTGCCTCGGATTCCACAGTAGATTAAGTTTAGATATCTTTATCTACAATTTTTTATCTATTCTAGAGTAGACTCATTTTAAATATCTTTAATATCCATCTATTTTACAGTAGACTATTTGTAAATAACTTTATCTAATATATTTTATCTATTCTACAGTAGACATGACTTGGCTATCTGTTGCAGGTTTGATTCCGCAACAGAAGTGTTCTTGACCCAGTGTGTGTGTGTGTGTGTGTGTGTGTGTGTGTGTGTGTGTGCGCGCGCTTACCGTTGGTAGAAGAGCTGCATGGAGCGCAGAACCGCCAGCTGAACCTTCCACGTGCTCATCTTCAGCCGGTCACACAACACACTACACAACTCCTGCTGAAACACCCCTGACACACACACACACACACAAGCTGAGAGTCAGTGTGTGTGTGTGCGTGTGTTTGAGTGTGTACCCTGCGTGTGAAGGTCGTCTGTCCAGGCTTTTCCCAGCAGCTCAATGGCAGCGATCAGTAGTTCGGTGTGTCCTTCCTCCTCCTCGTCTTCCTCATCATCACGTTTCAGCGAGCGGACGTTCTGCAGAAACACGCAGCGGTGTGTGTGTAAACGCCACGACACGCACACGCAGCCACCCGCCGTACCTTGCGGAGGAGAGGAAGTGCGATGTGTGTGACTTCCTGCAGACGGTCCGTGTGTGTGTCCTGCAGCACCTGCGCGACACTCTGCAGCGCTGCACAGCGGTAACACACACTGTCCTTCTTACACTCGCGCAGCAGCACGTCCAGCACGGCGGCCACTGACGGCTGACCAGCGGCCGGCTCCTGCAGCGCCTCACTGCGCACACACACACAGTCACTTCCTCTCTGACGGTGTGTGTTAGTCAGTGTGTGTGTGTGACTCTGACCTGCTTTTGGACACGAGTGAAGCGACGGCTTTCAGCAGCTCCTCCTAAACACACACCAGTGAGAAACAGCCTGCCGAAAACTGTGTGTGTGTGTGTGTGTGTGTGTGTGTGCAGCACCTTCCCGCTCCAGGTCCGGCCCGTCAGACCCTGCAGCAGCGCGCTCAGCAACAGGCCCAAGTGCGGTGCCACCAGCGAGCCAGTGTGCTGTCGGGCGATGGTTGCCATGGCAGCAGCACCTTGTGCCTTGATCCTCCAGGACGGAGACTGCAAAGCCTTCTGGGTAATAGAGACCAGCTCTGGCAGGTACAGCCTGATTCCTCCACCACTGCCTTCACACACACACACACACACACACACACACACACAGACATCAACACCATTGTTAGGGGTGGTGCCAATTGAAGGACAGTACCAGGCGTGTGTTCGTTCCAGATCTCCGCCCACTGTGTGGCTTCCCCGCCCTCAGGTTCCTCTGGCTCCGCCTTCTGGTGCAGCCCCAGGAATGCAAGCGGAAGCGCGACCCCACAGTGACCCCTCAACACATCTGGACTGAACTCGCTGACGGCATGAAGCACCACGCAGCACCACGCCCTGCAGCCCGCCTCTGACACACACACACACACACACACACCGGGAGAGTGTTCTCGTGATGCGGATGAGGATGGAGGTGGTGATGAAGAAGCTTCTACCATCTTTCTCCAGGTACCAGCCGTTGAGCTTCTGCAGGAGCTTCTCCACACTGCTGCTCTTCGCCGTCTGAACAACCACCACGAGCGAGAGAATGAGTGTGTGTGTGTGTGTGTGTGTGTGAGAGAGAGAGAGAGTTCACACACCCGGACCACGTGTCCCACTGTAGCAGCGAGACTCTTCTGCAGGACACTACTGCGCTCACTAACGCCGATCATCAGAGCAGCCATCAGTCTCCCTGACACACACACACAGGAGGGAGTAAGAGAGAGGCTGATGGAGAGGGAAAGAGAGAGAGAGACAGACAGAGAGAGAGACAGAGAGAGAGACAAAGAGAGAGAGACGAAGAAAGAGAGATAGAGAGACAAAGAGAGAGAGACCTGAATGTGGTGCTAGTTCTTGAGGCAGCTGGACCGTCAGAGACACGATGACACTGCAACATCCTCCCTGAAAAAAAAAAAAAAAAAAAATCAATGATTATAGTCAACAAGATATTAGATAATATATGTATTAATTCATATTTGTGCATGATTATATGCAAAATTGTCAATGTAGATAACAAAAGAGAGAGAGAGGGTCACTTTTGCACCTTTGTTCCAAGCCCGACGTTGCTCTTCAGCAGGTCGCAGAGTTTGGGAACCAGATCAGCGAGAACTGACCCATCCAAATGCAGCACACACTACACACACACACACACACACACACACACACACACAAATATGAATGGAAGTACGTGTGTGAGACAGGAAAAAGGTTTGGGTGTGTTTATACCATGTTGATTGTCTCCATTAGAGGTGAAGATTTGACTGCACTCAGTCTGGCGGCGTCCATTACATCCTACAACACACACACACACACACTAAACTGTGTGTAATTGTGTGTGTGAGTGAGAGTGATTGTCAATATACTTGATCAGTGTCTTGATCAAGGACACTCAGTTGTAGAACCAGGATCACAACTGCCCTGTGAGTGTGTGTGTCAGTTTGTGTAAACAAGAGTTTGTGCATGGGTGTTGTTGTTGTTGTTGTTAGCAAGTGATGTGTGTGTGTGTCACCTTCTCGTGTTCGCTGGCTCTCAGACTGAGGTAGTTGAGCACCTGCGGCTCCAGCACACTCAAGGCCTCCAGCAGCGCGGGGACGAGTCGAGACGCGTGTGGCTTCAGTCGGGCTCCTGCCGTCTTACTGATCTTCACTAGCGTCTGCACACTAACACACACACGCACACACGGTCACACACACACACACACANGCAGCGCGGGGACGAGTCGAGACGCGTGTGGCTTCAGTCGGGCTCCTGCCGTCTTACTGATCTTCACTAGCGTCTGCACACTAACACACACACGCACACACGGTCACACACACACACACACACACACACGTCTGCACAGTCACGCTCCCACCTGAGGCTGCGGACCTCCGCCACACTGCTCACCACACCCCGGTCCAGCAGCGTGGGCAGCAGCACAGCCACGGTCTTCTGAGCGGCCACACCCGCAGACTCACACAGACGCACACACACCTGCACACACACACACACACACTTGTCATCTTGACCTTCAGGGACGGGTTCATCGGGACACTCACGTTACTGAGGGTCTTCAGGGCTGAGTCCGCCGCCTTCCGCACAGACTCCTGTCAGTCACACACACACACACACACTCAGTTACAGACGGAGGGCTGGAGTCTTCACACTCCACACTCACTTTAATATCATCCAGAACCCGGAACAGTGTCTCCCAGATCTCCTGCATCCGCTCCAGCAGCTCCTCCTCCTGACGGGTGCGGAGAAGATCCCTGAGAGCCAGACAACTGCACACACACACACACACACACACACACACACACACACACACACACACACAAATCAGATCCCAAAATCCTGGCACATTCACACCACCGGAGGGCGCCAGTGCTCCTCACTAACTCTGTCACCCCCTTCGAGAACAAGCTCTGCTCTCATCAACCTGCAGCTGAGAGGAAGAGGAGGAAAAGGAAGAGGAGGAGGAAGATGAGAAGAGGAGGAGCTGGAGGAAGAGGAGGATGAAGAGTAGGAGGTAGAGGAAGAGAAGGAAGAGGAGGAAGAAGAAGAGAAGGGACGTCACCTGGACTCTCTCACTCTCCAGATGTTGCTGGTGAGGTTGGTGATGACATCACTGAGTATTTGTCTGTAGTATTTCTCCACCTGTCACCAGAGGAACAGAAGAGTGAGTGAGTGTGTGTGTGTGCGCGTGTGTGTGTGTCTCACCGCGCTCTTCTCCGTCACCAGCGCGTCCCAGATGCTGCTCATGGCTTCTCTCACGCTGGGGTTGGGGTCAAACTGGTACCGGTACAGACGGGGAACCAGCTGAGGCAGGAAGGGCTCCAGCTGTTCGCCCGCTTTAGCCGCGATGACGTTGAAGCCGAACGCCGCGCCCTGCAGGAGCGAAACGAGAGCGTTCACCAGAGGTCAGCGGGAGGTCAGCGGTTGACCTGCGAGNGCGCGTCCCAGATGCTGCTCATGGCTTCTCTCACGCTGGGGTTGGGGTCAAACTGGTACCGGTACAGACGGGGAACCAGCTGAGGCAGGAAGGGCTCCAGCTGTTCGCCCGCTTTAGCCGCGATGACGTTGAAGCCGAACGCCGCGCCCTGCAGGAGCGAAACGAGAGCGTTCACCAGAGGTCAGCGGGAGGTCAGCGGTTGACCTGCGAGCCTGACCTTGCGAGAGTTCCACATGGCGTGGTGATTGGCCAGGTTCATGAACTTGTAGACGAGGTCGGGCTGGTTGAGGTCGCTGGCGAGTGCACACAGCTCCTTATAGGTGGACAGGCCGTGTCTGACGGAGCAGCACAACACACTCGCCGTTAAAAACCCACGCCAGCACAAACACATGTACAGTACAGTAGTGTGAGCGCTGTGTGTGTGTGTGTGTGTGTGTGTGTGAATATGTGTATGTGTGCAAGTGAGTGTGTGTACGTGTGTGCGTGAGTGAGTGCGTGTGCATGAGTGAGTGTGTGTGTGTGCATGAGTGAGAGTGTATGTGAGTGAGGTGAGTTTGGCCGCATGAGTGTGTGTGTGTGTGTGTGTGTGTGTGTGTGTGTGTGTGTGTGGGTGTACGTGTGTGTGAGGTCAGACTGACCCATCAGGCGCTCTGCCCAGCGTTTCCTCCTGAAACACCTCGGTGTCGGCGGAGACGGCATGTTTCACCCTAACAACACAGCAGTCAGCGACACACACACACACACACAGGACCTGAGAGAGAACAGCTGCTGCTTCACCTCTTGCCCGTCATGAGCGTCTCCACCAGTGCAGACACCAGCTGCTGCTGCTCCTGCGGTCCANCATCAGGCGCTCTCCCCAGCGTTTCCTCTTGAAACACCTCGGTGTCGGCGGAGACGGCATGTTTCACCCTAACAACACAGCAGTCAGCGACACACACACACACACACACACACACACAGGACCTGAGAGAGAACAGCTGCTGCTTCACCTCTTGCCCGTCATGAGCGTCTCCACCAGTGCAGACACCAGCTGCTGCTGCTCCTGCGGTCCACACAGCTCATACACCAGCCCCAGAGCCTTAGACGCCACGCCCTGACTCACCTCTGCACACACACACACACACGTCAGCGCGCCACTCACCACACACACACACACACTCACCGTCAGGGTCAGACAAGATAGAGATGAAAGCCGACTGGATGTTCTTCAGCTGAGACTANATGTCGCTCAGACTCTGGGAAGTGGGCGTGGCTCCGGCGCTGCAGGCCAGACACGCTCTGAGATACAGGACCACCTGTGGAGCGGCACACGACACGCTCAGAACATCTGGAGCTCCAGACGCAGAACCGCCCGTGTTACCTGAGTGAAGGTGGCAGGACTGAAGGGAAGCGTGTGAGTGCCCACCGTGTGTCTGTCAGACATCTGCAGCCTCTCTGAAGCCTAAAGCGCACACACACACACACTGCTGCGTGATGTTGGCAGACAGGAGGATGAGGAGCGTCACCTTCTCCTGGATGTACTCCATCATCTCGGGGAACGGCGGCATCACCCTCGCTCCCTCACGCCCTGGCTGTGGTGTGGTGGGCGATCGAAGCACTCGCTGAGCCTCCCCAGACACCTCCTCACGTCTGACACACACACACACACACACACACACAGTCAGAGAACCCTCAGGGGGCGCGGCCTGGCGCTGCTCTGGACTCACGGGTCTCCGGCGGCCAGCAGCAGCAGGTATCTNGGCACGGGCAGCCCCCCGCTCCGCCCCATCTCCCCCAGCGCAGTGACCGCGGCGAGCGCCAGCGGAGGACACTCACTCTCCAGAAGCTCTCCTGCAGGACACACACACGGTCACTCTGAGGCCGCTCCACCAGGGCGCACACACACACACACGTACCCAGGCTGCTCGTTGTCATGGCGATGAGCTCCTCCTCTTCTCTACAGGTGGAATCATCCAGCAACACACTCCGCCTCGCACTCATGTACCTGCCCATCATGAAGCCCAGAGCCAAGATAGAGCCGTGCTGCGTCTCCGGACTCTGTGTCAGAGCGTCACAGTTACACACCCTCGCTGTGCCGTCAGTGTGTGTGTGTGTGTGTGTGTCGTACGTGAGCGTCTCTGCTGCTCTTCAGGAGACTGTGAATCACACACTGCAGCTGTTTCCCAGACAAAGTGGAGAAGACGACGGCGAAGAGCTGAGCAGCCAGTTCCCGCACGTCTTCCTTACTCGAGCTCATCAGGACCTGAACACCAGCGCGAGTGAAGAGAGAGGGAGACATGTGCCAGACCGCGGCGTGAAGCTCGTCTTACTTTGATCCAGTCAGATTTGTGCAGCAGTGTGTGGGCGAGCTGCTCGGGACACACGGAGACGATCTCCAGGAGGCAGTACATCACCTGAACCCCTGCGCAGACGCAGACGCCACTCACCACCAGCGCAGACGCAGCGCTCTCACTCACCACCAGCGCAGACGCCACTCACCACCAGCGCAGGCGCAGCGCTCTCACTCACCACCAGCGCAGGCGCAGCGCTCTCACTCACCACCAGCGCAGACGCCACTCACCACCAGCGCAGACGCAGCGCTCTCACTCACCTCCCAGCGCAGACAGCAGCTGTTGCAGCAGCTCCATGTAGGCGTGCACCGCTTCACGAGAAGGCGTGGCTTCACTGCACAGCAGCGAGCGGACGTATCGTCCAATCATCGGCGCGTCGTCCTGCATGTCGCTCAGACTCTGGGAAGTGGGCGTGGCTCCGGCGCTGCAGGCCAGACACGCTCTGAGATACAGGACCACCTGTGGAGCGGCACACGACACGCTCAGAACATCTGGAGCTCCAGACGCAGAACCGCCCGTGTTACCTGAGTGAAGGTGGCAGGACTGAAGGGAAGCGTGTGAGTGCCCACCGTGTGTCTGTCAGACATCTGCAGCCTCTCTGAAGCCTAAAGCGCACACACACACACACTGCTGCGTGATGTTGGCAGACAGGAGGATGAGGAGCGTCACCTTCTCCTGGATGTACTCCATCATCTCGGGGAACGGCGGCATCACCCTCGCTCCCTCACGCCCTGGCTGTGGTGTGGTGGGCGATCGAAGCACTCGCTGAGCCTCCCCAGACACCTCCTCGCGTCTGACACACACACACACACACACACACACAGTCAGAGAACCCTCAGGGGGCGCGGCCTGGCGCTGCTCTGGACTCACGGGTCTCCGGCGGCCAGCAGCAGCAGGTATCTGGAGTTCACGTGGTCCGCCGCAAACACCGTGCTGCAGAACTTCACGGCCACCTGACGGACCTGCACCTCCGGCTGCCAGCCAATCAGAAGAGAGGACATCTCAACAAACGCACACACACGAAAAGTGCAAACAAACACACACTTTAGTGATGTATGCGGCCACCAGCGCCTCCATCAGGTTGAGGAGCGCCCCCTGCAGGTGCTCGTACGCCGCCACCATCATACACAGCGCCTCCTGGATCGCCAGCCGCACCTCCGCCTCCGCCTGTCACATGACCAGCCACTCAGCCACTCGCTCACTCCTGCATCACTCTCTTCCTCGGGTGCCATCAATAATCAAACCTGACACATGGACTCGAAGAACTGCTGCACCAGGGCGATGTCTTTAGTGAAGAGCTGAGGCATCCGGCTGAGAGACAGACAGACAGAGAAAGAGAGAGACAGAGTGAATGAGCGTCTGTGTGTGTGTGTGTTTTTCTGCTTTTATCACAAAATTTTATCTCAGAATGCTAGTTTAGCACAAAGTGTGTACTTGTGGGGTCTTTGTCTAGGGCCCCACAACTTTGAAGGTCTTTTTGGGGGTCAAGATGTTATTTTAAGGTAGAGGTTATAACTGAGTTTTGCAATATAATATAAATGTAAGTGAGTGTGAGTGTGCTGATCACCTGGAGAGCTTTCCCACTGCTGAATAGGCCGAACACAGCAACTTGACATCCTGAAAGTCAAAGGAAACAGTCGTGTTGTGTTCACAGGCCGGACGCGTCAGAGCTTCACACCTCTCTGTGCTCGTTGATGAGCTTCGTCAGACCGTTCAGCAGCATCAGACCCAGAGGCTTGTTGCTCTCAGGACACCTGAACACAATACAGAGATGAGTGTGTGTGTGTGTGTGTGTGTGTGTNATAGGCCGAACACAGCAACTTGACATCCTGAAAGTCAAAGGAAACAGTCGTGTTGTGTTCACAGGCCGGACGCGTCAGAGCTTCACACCTCTCTGTGCTCGTTGATGAGCTTCGTCAGACCGTTCAGCAGCATCAGACCCAGAGGCTTGTTGCTCTCAGGACACCTGAACACAATACAGAGATGAGTGTGTGTGTGTGTGTGTGTGTGTGTGGTCACTCACATAGTGCAGATGTGATGGACAAACTGCAGTGTGAGGTATTTCAGCTTGGCGTTGGTGTTTGTGCCGAACAGACCATCATACACCACCTGAAAAAAGAGATTCAGTGTTAAAGCCGATACACACGTGAACAAAAGCACACGAAACCCGTGTCTCACCTGTATGTTAGAAGGGAANGTGTGTGTGTGTGTGTGTGTGTGTGTGTGGTCACTCACATAGTGCAGATGTGATGGACAAACTGCAGTGTGAGGTATTTCAGCTTGGCGTTGGTGTTTGTGCCGAACAGACCATCATACACCACCTGAAAAAAGAGATTCAGTGTTAAAGCCGATACACACGTGAACAAAAGCACACGAAACCCGTGTCTCACCTGTATGTTAGAAGGGAAACTCTCTGCGGCCAGTCTGGAGCGCAGGAAGTGAGGAAGAATCTTCAGCTTCACCCTGGTGCTGACCGGCTCATGCTTCAGCTCTGGCTTCACTGCACTGCCCTGAGAGNTCTTCAGCTTCACCCTGGTGCTGACCGGCTCATGCTTCAGCTCTGGCTTCACTGCACTGCCCTAAGAGAGACACCACGAGAGCAATGATGGAGAGAGGGAGAGAGAGAGAGACAGAGAACATGACGTCACTCACTTTAGCTTTGAGTGGAATGTCCCCCAGATAAATTTTGAACATCTTGCTGATGATCAGGGGATTGTTCCAGTCGATGATGCTGG
>SOMO01000193.1:272400-286196 GCA_028128575.1 Paedocypris carbunculus | reverse complement strand
CCTCTGAATAAATTAAAGAACATGACATACACACACTTTCATTCACATATGTTTTACATGTAAGTTTGCTTAAGGATCCTTCGGTCATGGTACCAATTGATCCAGAAGTCGAAACCTTCTACACACCGACTTTGTGCATGTGCTATATGCTAATGCTACAGACTTGGAAAGTTTTACTTGTTGAACATTCAATCTTTTCACGTATTGTGTCTCACCTTGACAATCTGCACAGTAGTTTGTCCATTTCTCAGTATGGTCGTTCATCCAGGCGGAGGATATATCGATCTGTCGGTGTTTGGAAGTGTGCAGACGCGCGCAGATGGCGTGTCAATCAGCGGGGCGACTCTATTCTCCACACTGCCTCGTCGCATTAAACTCCTTATTAGAAGAGCTGAGATTGATCCAGGGGTTTCTCGCCGTGGTCACCCTCCACAGTGACCTGCACGGAAAACACCAGAGAGAAAAAGCATCAGACATACAACTGCGATTAGATGCACATTCAACTAGAAAGTATAATAAAAGAAATACAGCTACAAGCAGCAACGTGGGGTCCGGCTCTTTGTGTTTCTGTACTGGTGGGACATGGTTCTATAATATAGTATATGTTAACAAAAGGCAATAAGTATGTTTATTAGAAATACCATGAGCCGAGGATTTCATTTATCAATAAATATTTTACGTTACCTATACTCAATTTATCATGTATCTTTTCAGGAGGTATATGATATTTATCATTTAATGTAAGTGTCCATTCAAATGTATTGGAGTAAAGAATGCTGATACTAAATCACAAATGTAGTCAAGTAGAGAGTAAAAGTTGCTTATATTGTTGATACTCAGTACAAAGTAGGGACAGAAATGCATCGAGAAAAGAAAAAGTACTTTACACCACTAAAAAGCACAAAATATTGTTCTAACATTAGTCAAAATTAGTTCTATCGGGAAATGGTTTCTAGTGATTACGTGATCCAGAAACATCAGACTATTCTGATCTATCGTCTTATGGCCAGAACCATCTCCTGACATACACACATAATTTGCAATGTACTTTTCCTGATAATTAGGCTGAAATGTTCGGGAAATGAACATGAGTTTGTGATTCAGTAAATTAACATCAAATGCTCTTTATCCAGAAATGCTAAATGAATGCAAATATTGTTACTTATTTTTTAAATGTATGAAATATACATTGCATAATCAATTTTCCCTACATTCACGATCTCGAAAACCCATTATGAAGCAGATGATTCTGTTTAAAAAATGAAGTGCTGGAGGTCACACTTGCACAGTCGCTCCTAAATAATGAACTTTTAATAATTTAAGCTTTGCTCACTGGCTCCATTCGTTTCCCCTCACAGACTAAAAGAACAGAGAAAAGACCAAGATCTTTCTTCAGGCTTTTGGAACAGATGCTTTAGGTAGAAAGAGAAAAAGGTGGTTAAAAATAGCAGAGTGAAGATTTGCTGCATCAAAAATGCAGTTGTAATCAGAGAAGAAAGACTTCGCCAGGACGACCTTTACATCAGAGCAAGGTCATTGTCGTGTCTCATTAAGTCTGTACATGCAAAACACATGCAAACGCAAACACAATCACTTAAAGCAGTACTGAGTTACAGGCGACAAAAGACATAGAAAAACAAACCAGAACTGCTTCATAAAAAAATAAAATAAAAACAAAGTCAAAATAAAACAAAAAATCTTAGTAGAACTCTCAAAATTGTATTATCCACTTATTTTAAAAACAAAAGTCTGATTAATCATAATTAACTGTCATTTTATGATTGATGATTTTGTTGGACCAGGTTTTAAAATCAGAAGGACGATAAATAAATGAAACCTTTGAATTAAAACAAAAATCAAGCGTATAGATTTTCTTTCATTCTTTTTGATGGGTACGTTGTCTTGAAATGGAGTTCCAGATTGTGTTCAAATTGTGGGACAAATATCTTAAACCTATGTACCAAGACATTCGGAATAATAGTATATCAGTTAAATATTAACGTGCTTAATTCACATTTGACAATGCTTACAATTGAAATGTTTTTTCTTAATAAAACAAATAAAAACCAAATTTGATCAGATTAGTCATTGTTTTCTTACACTGCACTGTATTAAATTTTATGCATTTATCACCTTTGATATTTTGGTTTCTGCCAGGTTAACAGACAGTAGAGTACCAATCGTTTGGAGGAAAATGTTTATCCAAAAGGCACAATGTAATTTTCATTTGGTTTTAGTCATTTTGATAAGTGTCACTTTATATAAACAAACGCTAGCTCATCTGTTATGACAAGTTGAACTGAAGTTGACTAAATCAAACTGCGCTTATGAATAATGCAGTGTCAACATGCAAATTAAAATTGATTTGTCGGAAGGACACATGATGTCTCCATCCCAGCAGAGCTGACAACCTTCAATCTTATTTTATTCAACTGCATTCAGACTTTAATTAGAAGAAAAGACTGTATGTCTATTTCTTTGGTTGAATCTGTAGGGCTGGTGCTTGCAACCCCTCAGCGGTAGGTTTGATTCCAACAAACTCATAATTGTAGTTGCTTTTGGAACGTTCTGATTCATAATCTAGTAATGAATCCAGTAGTCAAGTTGAATCCTCAGAGCTGATTTTTGCAACACATACAGTGGTGGGTTTGATTCCAATGGAAAGCAGGACATTTTCTGCCACAACTGTAGCCGCTTCTGATAAAGTTGAATGCAGAAATGTACATGAAGAACATTAGTACGCTCTGCTCTTAACTTTTGAAAGCGTCCAAGTTGAACCTCAATCAAGTCTTTAAACTAATTACACGCTGTAACGTGCTCCACTTCTCCACACAATGCTTGTCATTTAAACCATGTTTCACTTAGAAGTAATTACTACCTACTGTACTGGTAGAGCGTCTCCAGACACGAAGCATTGAGCTGGGACTCGGGAAATCTCTCTGTGATATCTACCAGCTTCCAAAAGACTAGACAAGGTTTGTTCAGTGTTTCTCACAATGTAAAAAGATCAATCTTGCATTAAAATCCATCCAATTTTTACCTCCTACTTCATTTCTGGGTCATGATGAGCTGGAGCCAATTGTTGGCCAATCAATGATTGTGAGACAAACACACATACACACACAAACAATTGTCAGTCATTCATTTCTAATGCCAAGTCACCAGAAACACATGTTTTTGGACTGTGGGAGGAAACCGGAGACCTGGAGGAAACCCACGCAATCCTAAGACTCACAAATTGAGTCTCGAATGCTACCCACTGTGCCACAGGTTGAAATAAATGAAATACATAAATATAAGTTCTACATAAATACAGTATACTATATTAAAAAAAAAAAAAAACTCTCATGTAAAAATTTTTTGAAACAACTACACATTCTCTAAACCAAAAATGTATTATATTAACTTGTTTTGTTCTAGCAAAGCAAAAAAAAAAAAAAGTTTAGTTTAGATCTCACAGTTATTCGCGGTCGGTTTTACTCCGTATGAATCAATGTAATCTGACACGACGATCAATGTTGTCTTATCGTACGAATAGTTTGAAATTTTTTCGTTCACTTGTTTTGCCAAAAATATCACGAAGGCATTGCTAAGCAACAATCATTGCAGGCTGTTTACTCAACTAAATTATTAGTCGAGCCAACATTGCCTCTTTGCTTAACGGAAAATTACGAAAGTTGACTCCACAAAAAAATAACTCAAAGCAAACCAGCACCTAGCTTTTATTAGTTGAGGGATTTTGTTCTTTCCATTCTTACAATGCCAGCCTGTGAATGTTAGCAGAAAACAATGTGTTCCTCGACTCGCTGAGAACCATCCACTGTGCCCTTTTCTTCCCTTTCTTCTTTTTACGACTTGATTCCAGCAAAAGGTTGCGATACATGCACTGATCCTTTATCACTTCTTTTATCTTCATGTGTTCTGAGAAAAAAAAATGGCAGCGATTACCCCAGAGACATCCCATAATCCCTCGGCTGTTCTTCGGGAGTCAAGCCCTTCTCACTAAAATAAGATTCATGTTCTTCACATAAGAGCTAAAACCATATAAAATATGTGTTTGATATATAATATGTGTTTTATATATATACATATGTATGTGTTTTATACCCACATACATACAGTGATACCTCTCAGTAACCGTGATACTTCAGTGAAAGTTACATTTTTTGTTTAGCGATTAGCATGAATAATTAAAAACTGTTATTCATCTGGACACTTGCATGATTCACTCAAAAGATTTCCCTGCATATTAGTGGTAAGAAAAACAAACTCGCTTGGCATTCTTGTTGCTACAACATTTGGCCTATCGTATGTTAAGAGGCGATATTTTCTCGACAACGTCTTTCGTAAAAGGAAATTTTCGTTAACAGTCATTCGTAAGTGGAGGGACCACTGTTATACATTCACTGTATATACACACACACAATACGGTGTGTATAGAATACCAAATACAGTAATAGAAAATAGAAAAGTATGAAATACAGTGAAAACAATTCACGTGGCATGACTGTTTCTGGAGCTTTTGTTGGATGAAATCAGTATTTTTTTTTTTTACTTGTGTGCAATTTTGTGTGGTTATGGCGTGTTTTATAATTGAAGTGGCATTCAAGAATTAATCTGCAGCCATGTTGAAGTGCCGCAACAAAACAAACCACCTCCGCTCAAACGCCTCAATTGCAAACACTCCGCACCCTTCCGTGCCATTATTTATACTTCGACTGGGTTCGTGATTTCTTCACAAACCAGTGGTTTTTGCACTTAGCCTCGTACACGAATAAAGACGCAGGGAAAACATCTCATCAGCTGATTCTGGTTGACAGCACCGCGCTTTACATAAGCCGATCCCGTCTCAAGCTAATGAGGGATTATTTTTCCAGTAAACCTAATAATTCAGAGAACAAAGTATTGATTTTTTTCCCTTCTTTCTACTGTAATGAAGGCAAAGAGTGTCTAGGGAATGAGGAAAATAAACATGCTAATGGAAAAAATCCACTTACAGTGTCACTGCAATAATTTTCTGCAGCAACGGGGAAAAGAAAAAAAATCTCATCTGGTTTTATTTTTTGGAAAGTTTCAATTTATTTCAGCTTGTTGAGCTTCTCTCATCAGCACTTCTCTCATAGTAAGTGACAGTCAATAACACTCTCACGTAGATGAATTGAAACTCACAATCACAATTTGAGGAATTATTCAAATTAGACGCTTCACTTTGGAACTCCATCCTCCTGCGTTTTGGCTTTCGTGGACTCCACCATTAGTTCGTAAAGTTGCCCAATCTGTTCGTCCTGAAAGTCTTTCATTTTTTCTTCCGACAAGTCGGACCCAAACACCAACTTCTTGCTCCGAA
The DNA here is from genome assembly GCA_028128575.1 of Paedocypris carbunculus. NCBI lineage: Eukaryota > Metazoa > Chordata > Actinopteri > Cypriniformes > Paedocypris > Paedocypris carbunculus. The sequence goes on along the minus strand of SOMO01000193.1, from coordinate 280,849 downwards.
CAGCTTCGAGAGCCTGCGACTGTAGGGTGTCTTTATAGCTCTGCAAAAACAAACCAAACAGACGTGAGATGAGCACACGCATATTGATTGTTTTAACACACAAATACTAATGAGGAATTCCTCTAATAAGAGCACTATCGATTTACCGTAGCATTCTCGGGCCGAATTATTTATTTCTCTTTGTTGGGAGCGCATTGATTGCAATTCGCGCGATGAGAAACAGGTCACAAGGCGGCTGGGGGATGTGTAGGATCGCATCGAGATCTAATGGAGGTCAGCACCGGCCGCCCTCTCTCCGTGATTGCCCAGATCACTCCTAGAATGAAAATCCAGTGGAGAAAAAGTCCACGTGCCTTTACGAATCTCCATGGTGGAATTGATGACGCGGGCTGAGAGTCGGCCGTCTTGATTGAAGCGCGTCCATAACGTCTGTCATGGAGAATTACCATCAACTGGGGGGTTTCAGGTGGATTCATTCAGAAAACCCCGGAAAACAAAGGAATTAAGAACTCCCATTCACTTATCCTACCACGTCAAATTTGGATGAAATTCAATTTTGAAAGTAAAAAGCCATTTGTCTGAGAAGCTTCCTCCCATACATAATGTAATTAGATTGAACATTTGCCAAGGAGTCATATTTTAAGAATGGAACGGAGGTGGGCATGTTTAATGGCAAGCTTTTCGGTGAAGCGCATCCACGGAATATAAACACTTCACTTCCCATCCGTGTGACGCAAGCAGGAAACAGTGTTACGCTTGTCTGGGCTGGCCCGACTCCTTCAAGGTCAAAGAAAAACTTCAGAAATCTACACTTTTTTAAAAAAAAAAATAAGGTGCTGGGAATTACAGGGATGATGGAATCCAGCCTTACAAAACCAACCACGACAAAGGGTTTTATTTCTGGATTTAATGTTCTCCCACGAAGATCACTAATACTCTACACCGATACCATGGCTAATCTATTACAAAAGGTTTTGTTGTGTATTCAGATGATGGCTTCATTTTTTGAAATAGAGAACATATTTAGAGTTGATCTAAAAAAGTAATATGACTTCCATTTCTCGATCTGTTTCTAAACTGCGTATAGATAGGTGCACAAACTACAGAAATATGAGATTTAATCCAGGTTTGTGGGACGAAATGATGCCTCAACTGGTTTCTAAAATTAAGGATAAATAAAATTACATTATTGAAAAATTTAGAATTTACAGTGATGTTTAATATTTAGATTGTTATCTGTGATTTTATACATTTGTATGACAGTAAAAAGGTTCCCTATGTGCTGACTATCAAACTTTTTTTGTGGTTATGTATTTTGATGAAGTACCATTTTGGTGGGAACTTTGGTACTTTTTTTACTGTCAATACTACGTACATTTGTACCACTTTAAAATGTTTAATGTTTTTTTTTTCTTTCATACTGGGAATGCAGGCCAGATCAGTCTTTATTATGGAGTATAGATTACTTCCTCATGATGTGTAAGGCTGTCATATCAATCCACCATTGATAGGCTAAATCGGTTCACACTTGACTATGTAATCAATATAAACTTGTATTTAACAAAAACTGTAAAAACGGCAACACAACTAAAGCATAATGGGAATTGTAAGAAAGTATGATTAATTTTATAGTGAGCACTGTCACCTTTTGAGAAGATGTGAAAGCATCAAAAACATCTTTTCGGCTGAATTGGAGTGTGTAAATATTTGTGTGTTCTGCTCTGTGATTGGTTGGCTTCAGGCCAGAAGATGCTGGGTTTGGCTCCAGCTCCTCGTGACTCAGAAATGAAAGGGTTTAGAAAATAAATGGATAGATATTTGTCTTTAATTATTTTCCTCATTCAGAGACAACGCTGCAAATGTCATAAATGGTTAAATACATCTTCATTTCTCTGAACCAGCCCCGAATACCCCATGGGTCCAAAGGACCAACAGTGCTGCCAATTATCTAACATCAACTTTCATCAGATTCTCTGACAATTTCAGCATTCTTCTCATTTCACCTCTAACGACTAAGTTCAAACTCCATCTTCAATGCTCTTTTTGTCACGCAGACCCTTTCACGTAGCAAACCCCAGCGGAAACACAACCATACCCCAGCGGTAACACGTGACACGGCAAACTAACATGACAAACTCGAACGTCTCTCGTTGCAGGTTTGGGTTGGACTGTCTCCTCTACTATATTCTAATAAATTCACTCTTTAAGACTTCTTCTAAAGAAAAGACAAATGTAAATGTTGCGTTATACTAAATCTGAAATTTGAGATTGGGTGGGGGGGGTCTTAANTTATATTTTCTTATTTAACTTGAAAATTAGCAGTTTGTTGTAATGGGAATCAAACTCTGTTAAACACTGTTGCAGGATGTGATCTTATCTTGGTGATCTTGTCATGTCACTACATGAACATGAATTAACTCGAAGTTAACTAAGAAACGCGAGCGTGTTTAACCCTTTCAGGTTTCAGCAGGTCACATGACACATGTAACAATGTTTTCGCCTAAACTGAAAAGCGGCTCTGATGAGGAGTTTCACATAGGTTGCGTTACCTTTGCGCATCACATTTTGTTCTATGTTTCAACCTTCCTCAAGACAAAATGCATCCAAACGATGAAATTTTATGTTTAAGTCAAGCGGCATGTTGTGCATCTCACTCCATGAGTGGAGCAGGGTCACGTGGCACCACACACAGAACTTTTCTTAAACTTTCTTTAGATACAATAATCAAAATAATCGACCTCGAAAAATTTGAACGATTATATGTTTCTGAATTTTGATTTTAATTATTTTTCGTCATAAAAATAATACTAATAATTTTTTTAAATAATTTTCGTTAATAATTTTTTATTATTTTAATTATCTTCATCGCCAGCCCTACTTTATCACATCACCTATTTTTCCTGAGGTGCTTTCTAGATGTAATGAAGCAGGTGGTTGTGTTCAAAGATTCATCTGGCTCATCCTGGATGATTTGTTTTTTTGAAGTTAATCATCTAACAATTCTAAAGCACATAAAACAGGGGTGTTTTCGTATTCTTGCACTGTGTTTCCCCGGTTTTGGGGAAGCTGTCTGTTTTGCTATGCGGTGGGTTTATCAGGCGATGAGAAGTCCCCGGGGTCCTCTACTGTAACTGGATTAGAGTGAACACTCAGTGCTCCTAATCACATTTGGTGGCTCGCTCTCCTCCCCAACACACACACTTACCTGCTAATGAATGAGCGGGAAATGATTTTAAACCCCAGAGTGGCACCTTTCCAGATTTAATATGAGCGTAAACTCCTCGCTTTACAGATGTAGTGGAAGCAGAATTTTAGAGCAGAGAGACGTTGGACTTGCCTCTTACTCAACACTGCTTTTTTCTATAGACACTATAGTGTACAGGACTTTAGATACCATAAGCAATTCTTAATTTCTTTCTTCAAAATTTTTTGTAACCCTAATTCTTTCCTTTCCTCACCTACAACACCTTCCCCACCACCACGTTGATTTTATTAAAAGCAATTTCTCTCACTTCCTTTTTGTCTTTCATCTGTCAATATGAAACGCCATATGTGACAAGAACTTAGCATGTACATCTGCACTAATACATCAACGTGAAAATCATAAAGAGATCTCTAACTCTTTTTCAGAACTCTAACTCTTCAGAACTACAAATCAGGTATCAGCAAGAAATGTGAATCGGAATCAAATGAATGCAAAATGTGTCTCGTGAAAACAAAAAAACTGGGTTTTATAACATAACTTGACATATCTAAGCTCTTTATGACGGAGCTGTTGAAATCTGAAGCATATCCAACAGTCAAGTTAAAATTGGACCAGAATAGAATGCATCTATTTTTCCTCCTCCATTGCTTGTGTATTCATCTGAATTAAGAGTTGCTCATCCAAACGAGTGAGTGATTCACTGCTCTCGTTGATCTCAAAGGTTCAAATGTTTTAAGTCCCTCTTAAAGCTTTAAACACAGGGTTTCACACACCAATAATTCAAGCTAATAACAATGACTTGATGTTCAAGATGCAAATCAATTCAGATTGTTTCTGAATTACTTAAAGTGCAGTCACTTTTAAACTGTCAACCTAAATTATTATAAAATGTATACTACATATTTCTATAGGTAATATATACAGTGTATGTATGTATACACACACACACACACACACACACACACACACACACACACTACATATCAAAAGCAACAGTGAATATCTACTTAGATATTCACTGTAGTTTTAATAAGTAGTAAATCCCTTTTGATATATTTTAAGGAAAAAGCCATTTCTGAATCACTTTTAATTGGGAACAAATTCTGGGAATACACCAAACACAATGTCTGACCATTTAAATCAAACTTACATTTTCCAATACGTTTGATTTATTTTGTCTTGAGTACAATAAATAATGGCTGAACTTGATCTGAAAGATCTGCCGAGATGTGTAGGACTTTTATCTCTTTGTATAGAATAAAACCATCTTCCTGACAGCCATTACAGAGGGACATGTACATCTCCTTCTGTGCGAGGACAGAGTGACTGCCACAACCAGCAAGTGTGTGCGATCTTTTAACTTAAAAAAAAAAAAATAGTAAGAAAACCTGTCAGAATCAATGCAGGAACATCCAGTCCTGAAATACCCCTCCATAAAAGTGAAAATGCAATAGGCTCGGGCTCATGTCGGGGCTGCGTCCACACTCTGACTCTGAGTCTTACAGCGGGTGTAATAGAACTCTGGGAATTGGAGTGGATCTTTAATTCTCACCCCACGAGTGGACGTGTGAGAAGATCCAGATTGTGTTTTTTTAATGCACAGCGCTGCATGCTCGCGCATTCCGAGCGTCTGATGTGGCCATTACAATGCAAGGCATGCACACGCACCCGAAAGAATGAGTGACGGGTCGAGGGTTGCGGTGGACTACTTACAACTAGACATTCTATGTTCTGTGGATTAAGACGATAAGAAGGTGATGCCACCTTGTGGAAGGTTTGAAGAAATGCCTGTGATTTTCTAGTTAACTGATGGTTTGGCAAGGCCTTATTTTTTAAATTGAGGACTATTGTTTATACGTATATTGATGAATGCAAAGTTAGATAGACAGACAGACAGAACTTTGATTTCAATGTCAGTGCAGAAGTACACTGTTCCATGAAGAGTCGGTGGAATTGGAGTAGATGTTTGCCGTTATACCATAATAATATAATAAAATATGTAATAATATATATATATATAATATATTATTTAAGTGTGTGTGTGTGTGTGTGTATACTGATCTAGATGGTGAAATGCAGAACAAAATTTTGACAGGGCCCCTATGGCCAAACTGACAAACTCACTCACTTTACTTGAGCATACTGTAGCTGCTTTGTGAAACAATACATTTTCGTTTANGAGAGGTGGGTTGTGTGTGTGTGTGTGTGTGTGTGTGTGTGTGTGTGTGTGTGTGTGTGTGTGTGTGTGTGTGTGTGTGTTTTAATGTACATAATTTTATTTTTATATTACAATTTTTTTTAATAGATATGTTTAATAGACGTCATCCTAGCTTCGAACTCAAACAACTCTTTTCAACAACATCGACCGTCCTTGTGTGTCAGGTCCGTCTCTTACCTGCCATTCGGCCATGAAGCGTGTGGCTTCTGGCTGCGCTGCGGTCTTGTGTCTCCTGAACTCGTCTCTTACGTACTGGTCGCCCAGCGCGCGCAGCTCCAGCGGCAGGAAGCGGTGCAGCACCAGGATCCGCTTGTACAGAGAGCAAACTTTAGCCGCGTGTGTAGCATTAGCCATTCGAGCTCAGTAACGATAACCGCTCTGGCCAGGTGATTAACTAGGTGCTGAATCAAAATACGCAACTGACACGTGGAGTGTGATGTCAAAATGTCATATGAGTTCTTACTCCGAGGTTACTCGTACCACTTCTTCGTCAATAATAATCACGACTCACTTCGGGAAATACCGTCCCTTAGTGGCAAAAAACGCGTACTGCATTGTTCAAAGGTTTTTTTTTTTTTAATTCTTTTTATGCACTATTTTCTAAAAAAAAATGCATTAGGTATACTATAATATAATGTAACGTAACATATGGTAACGTAACATAATTTAATATGATACAATATAAAACACATAATAGAATATAATATAATAGAATGTAAAGTAATATAATAAAACAATACACACAATTATTTTGTTGTTTTTGCACAAAACAACTTGCACAATTTTTTGGATGATGGCTATAATTATCGTTAGCTTCATCTAATTTAAAAAAATGTTATGAAACCTTGGTCATAAATAATTTGTGTGCAATTTTGAGTTTATATCTAACCATTGAACAGTCACAGGTAATTTTACGTGTTATAGCGCCACCTAGAGATTACTTTTACAGCCATTTTTTATCATTTTCTATTAAGATACTTTAAAGACTCATAAAGATTATAGAGACATATAGTCATAAAGACATGAAAATATGACCGACTAGTTCTTTCAGATCACTTAATTAATTAAAATCAATTGATGATATTATTTAGCTGTAGTTCGCTTTTAACTTTGGTTGTTTGCTTTTCAACTTAATTTCACTTTAAACACTTCGAACCACAACATTCCATACAAATGCGCAGCAGTTATAATAAATGTACAACATTAGTTCTTTTTATTGTTTTTTAACAAGTCATTAAACAGAATGTACAGAGCTAAAGAATAAGTTTTGACATTTACTAAAACACATGTGACATTTACTTCTGGACATGGATGTTTACTTCATTTAGAACTATAAATCAATGTTAAAAACCCAGAACATCTGAAAATAAAAAACCTTGATTGCTGAAAGAAAACTCTGACTATCCGTGACTATCATTAGTGTCCAGACCGACGCTCGCTGCTAAACCAGAACCACTGCTGGCAATCCGCCAGAATTAGACATCAAATATGTAGTAAAAAAAACTCTATTGTACAACACTATGATGTAACTAATGCACATTTAGTTGTCGTGGAATCCTAATATCTAAAATTCTGCACCTTTTAAAGGATCATCATATACACGTAAAGGATCATTGAGAACAGTGAATGTGTCTTTTATGTCTCATTTAACATTATTAACACACAAAGGACACACGTGATGCAATAATCTAACACCCAGTGCTCAAAATGGGAAGTGTTGTGGTAAAATTGTCGACGAATTTTGGACAAGACATGAGAAATATTTACAATACTTTTAGCAATTTGTCTTTGGTCTGCCGCACACAGAAATTGACAATGATATGGAAGGAATAGAAAAACAAATGTTGAACGAACATTCATTGCGACTAGAACAAAAAAAAAAAATAACAAAACTTCGACCATGCACAAAATTTTTCTAGTCTAATAAATCGTACGAATTGGCCCTTAATCAACATAAAGTGATAATTCTCTGAAAAAGTGACTGCAATAGTGTGCCTTTATAACGCATGATCACGATGCTGACACATTTGATGACAGAAAAATGATGAATCAGCAAATAAGATGAAAGATGGAGTGTTATGTCTGAACACAGGCCTTTCTACAGTGGTCTTCTGTGTCAAAGCGGTTGCTGTTGCCTTGGCAACCACCGTACCAGAACTGAGCGCACGAGTTGGCCTCCGGGTCATAGTACCACATCACCCTGTAGTCCCGACACGGCCCGGGGTCCAATCCCTGCCGACAGCCTACATCTGGAAAAAAACACCCACACAATAAATATCAACGTGTGTGTGTGTGTGAGACCGAGCATCCTTACTTTTCACAAAGACATCAGACTGAGGCGTCTGTGGTGGTGGAGGTGGTAGTAGTGTTTGGGGCTGCTGGTTGTTTTCTGGAGCGCGCAGACCATAGTTAGAGTTCTGAGGTTCTGGTGAAATTGATAACGGGGATTTGATCTTCTCTTTCAGTTGGTCGAAAGTCTCCTGAGGGAGCTCATTTTTGGACCCATCAAACGAATACTCCAGACTTTGGTCCGTTTCTATGTCGTTGTCGTCAAAAGGCAGCAGAGTCGGGGAGAAGGTCTCAAACTCGGTGGTTACTGTGGGCTGGTGTGAAGAAAGAATCGTTTTAAAGGCACGTGTCCTCTGCTTTTTAGCACTTGTGTGTGGACTGGGAAGGTCACCTCTGTGTCCTCGGTGGTGAAGTCGCCGCTGGTGGGGGTCTCGGCCCGGCCTGGAATGGCAGGCAAACCGTTTCCTGTGCGGCTGACGAGAGGTCCGTCACAGATTTGATTCAGCAGTTTTGTCTCCAGCGCTGTAAAATCACACATTAGCATCTAATATTTGAGAGAATAGTACAGTTCAATAGAACAAGTGTGTTTTACTCATAAAGTTTGGAATCCAGATTTCTGTGTCGTCAGAGAACGTTCTTTTTTGCTTAAGACAATAACATCATAAAAACAGTCAAATTATTATTTTTTACTTACTAATGAATAATAATAAATTATTTTTTTTTTTTTTTAAATGTCA
>SOMO01000193.1:235428-251828 GCA_028128575.1 Paedocypris carbunculus | reverse complement strand
TGTGTGTGTGTGTGTGTGTGTGCAGAGATGACCTTTATCGAGTGGAACTGGACCACGTGACCGGTGATGAAATGTTCTACAGCAAGGTGAGCTTGTACAGACACAGATTAAAATCACTCGTCTCTTTCTCAAAACACAAATCAGATTTCATTTCCTCACTTTGCAGAAGAGGACGTGGGAGTCCAGCAAGAATGACATCCGCACCTGCAGAATGAAGGGCAAACATGAGGTGGGTGCTCAGTGCCACGCAGCGTGAGGTGTGTGTGTGTGTGTGTGNAAATGGTTTCAATGTTGTGATGTTGTTATGTTGACATTGTAAGCGTGTGATGGTGACCTGTGTCTGATTGGCTAATTGTAAAATGATCATTAGTTAATGACAACTGAGGTAGGTATGAGGTAGGATGTCTTTTTGCATCTGAAATAACTTCCTGTTTGGTTTCGAAATTTAGCGGAAGTTGATGGCATACCACAAAGTTTAGTGACTTGAAGGTTCGAACCTTGTAATGATATTTAATTGTATATTGCAACCCAGATCCCCTATTTTCTCATGACTAGTTTTGTCATGATCCGTTTGACAGTGACAGTTCCTGTTTCATCCTAAATCTACAATACATACATTACCCACAATTCCCTGGGCTACGATCAAATGGCAGAACTCTACAGAAGACCAATAGAGATTGATACAGAAAATTACTTTTTAACTGTTTGTGTTGATTTCCTCTTTTAGAGTTGACCATTTTGTTAATTCGTTTTTGTGTTAATCTTGTTGATTTTGCATCAACCATTGTTTCCGGACAGTGTAGCATATTAAGCATATTAAATATTTTTCAAATCCTATGGGAAACTAATTCTATACAGTAGATTTTACAATATAAGTTATATTTTGGTTTGACACTCTTAAGAAGTATTTTAAAATAGAAATTGTATGTAACATTGATGAATGTAACATTGCAAATGCCTAAAAATCTACGCAATATTGCGTCTAAATGTCCATTACCAATTATGAGAAATTTCAGGCCCATGCTGTTAAGGGAACAGAAGGCCGCTGCACAGCATCACTGCTAAATGCCACGTAAGCATGACTGTAGAGACCATCTGCACTTCTGCAACTAACACAAACTATTGTAATAATCTAGGCTCTCAATTTGCAGTGTTATGACGGCGTTTGNTTTTACAATTGAGACATTCAAGTCTCAAAAAATAAAACTAAAAGTTTGTGGCAATGTTTACGGCAACCACCAATTTAAGGGTGGATCTGTGAATAACTCGAAAAAAGTGCCTTCCATTCATTATTATACCATTTTACTAATCCTTACAAATATTACTAGTAGTATTGTACAAATGAGTTGGTTAAGCGGGCCTGAAATTCACCATTCTCATAACAACCACGCCACTCCCTTCGAACATGTGCTTGGCACTTAAAATAGACAAACTGGAAAGGTAGGAGAATGAAACCACCTTCACGACAAGGTCAACCAGATTCTGTTTAGTATCCCATCAAACTCAAATATTGCAGCATTCGGCTACATTCCATGCAGAATAACTGCTACAGCTACATTAACTCCCTTTCCTGGGTATCCAATGATCCGTGGGTCTACTCTCTGACCCAGCTTTGACTGTAATAATAAGGAACTGAAAGATGATTGAGAGATGTTTTGAAGAGTTAAACACTTACTCACGGTGGTGTTCTGATTAGCGCCGCGCTAGTTGAGTCACTCATTCTGTGAGGCTTTGACACTTAAGTGAACTATAATTACGGCACCGCACGTCAACAAATCCTGTTTTTCGGTTTTCACTGTGACTTTTTTTTCTCTTTGTGTTCAGTCAAGCATCACGGAGAAGATTACAGACACACCTCATCCTTTGGCCCAGGCCACATCTGCAAAGATGTCTTCAGAAGCCCAGGCCGCAGACATCATCCCTGCCCTGCCGGAGCTTCTAGGAGACGTCCCCTTCACTTTAGCCCCGCACATCCTTGCCATGCAGGCCGGCCTGCCTTTTATTCCAGATTTCACCCTGCCTCGCAACATGAACGACAACCTTGCAAACTTTCACTATGACTTCACCTTGGAGAACTCAGTGCTTTGTGAGCCGTGACTATGTGCCCATTAGGTTTTATCACCAACACGTGGTAAACTAATCTCTTTTATCGTTTGCCTTCTCCAAACGTTCACTGTAAACAATGCGTCCGGTTCGTGCGTAAATATTGGCAGCGCTGTTGCTTTAAGACGGTTAACTGTCGTTCCAAATCTCACACATGACGAGTGTTACTCATGGAACTGTCTGCTAGATTCATTGGGGCTTTAGCTGTAAAATACGGGTTTAAAATCTCTGCATTTTGTAGCATCAACTTGATTAGTTGTAGTTAAACAGTGTGGTTAAAAATATTGCATTCTGTTTGCGATTGATGGAAAATGTAAGGAAAGTTTTACCTCAACAGTGCGGTTATTTAATGTGTGTTGTAAATAGAAAATACTGGATTTACATTTTTTTTCTGTGAATAAAAAAACTGCTTAAAAGATACAAATTAGATACAAATTCTATTTTCAATTGAATCTTTAATACTCATAATTGAGCATAAATGATTATACTCCCTTATCCATGGTGAGGATACTCATTTTTGAAATCATGAATTTAGGAATTTAAGATCGTGAAATTTTTTGGTAAATTTGCTTTACAAATAGTGGAAAGTAGCCACGTGCGTGTGTGTGTGTGTGTGTGTGTGTGTGTGTGTGTGTGTGTGTGTGTGTGTGTGTGTGTGTGTGTGCGTGTATGAGTGCGTGCACATATTGAAGTGATAAGTTTCTTTAGCTAATTTTTCAATTGGACATTGAACGAACCATTTACAAACTGTAGTGAGTTAATGACCATTTATTCTGTAAAGTCAGCCTTTTTGTACATGTTTGCAACATGTTCGCTCTTTTACTGTAAATCTATAAAGTCAGAATACGTTGGTCAATCGTGGAGCAAAAGGCTGCTCTGAGTAAACATTGTTTTCGCTAAATGCTACGCCTTTGAGGGGAAAATGCAATATGACGTCGTTTAAAAAGGCACCAGGTTTAACATCAATTGCTTTTTGTTATTGGTTCAACATTTTTTTCAGATCAAAATAGTTCTGAATATCCCTAATTATTTGTTTATATGTAGTTCTTTCACCACTGGGTTTTAAATACTGTTCACCTTGTGGTTATTTTGTTTGTTGTGTTTTTTATTTTATTTGTTGTATTTTCTTTTTTTGAATAAAAGCTTGTGATTGCAAGTCAAGTATGTAATTTAAAAAGCTCAAGGAACCATGTAGTTCTGTGTCCACATTGGTATTATTGTTTAAATGGACACTCTAGAATAATCCTTAGTCACACTGATATTATATACATATTTAAGGAAAATGAAAACAATTCAAACAGATTTGTAGCCAATAGTAATGACTAAACACGGTTTGGACTTTAATCAATCTATTGGCAGTCGATTTGTCACTCATCGTTGTTCACCCAACCCACTTTTGTTTTGATTCTACTGTCGACCAATCAATGATCGTCACAGCGCTCGGCGGTCCCGCCCACATTTTTCAGTGGCTGTTTTGTGCAAGTACCTGTGTCCGTCACTTCATTTGGAGTAACAGCGCAAACAGACGCGGGGTCCGGGATTATTTAGCGTCAAACTTCTTTCAATTCAAGCCACGGGTAAATTCGTTTTACATTTTATTTGATTAAAGTGTCTCTTTCCCGAGACTTCTGTGTGTTGTAGGAGCGAAGACCAAAACTTCGTCCAAGGAAGCTAGCAAGCTACAAAGTCCAGGGCACAAACCAAAGCTTCCAGCCTACGACAAGCTTCAGACTGTTTAAACATTATTTTATTAATTTTAGTTTAAAGAGACGGGTTTTGGGACTGGACTAAGTCCATTCTGATAAAAGCACGTTTTATACTGTTTTACGGTAAAACACCCAGAAGGTTCAATGATGTCAGCATCACCTGTGCACTCAACTCTGGTCCGGCGGAGCAACGACAGCTCCCTCAACAACACCGCTGCTGCTTCTCCCTCTTCCTCCTCCTCCTCCTCCTCCTCCTCGGCTGCATCATCACATTCCGCCGGCAACACGAGTCGGTTGCAGCCCATTCGCGCCACGGTGCCCTACCAGCTGCTGCGTGGAAATCAGCAACACAGTCCGACCCGCCCTCCCGCGTCCTCATCCTCCTCCTCCTCCTCCTCCTCCTCCTCTTCCATTTCAGTCGGGAGCAACACAGAACCGACAGCGTTATCCCCGACCAGCAGCTCCGATCCCGGTAGCCCGACGCTCTCCAGTCCGGTCGGAAGCGACTCGCTGAGCCCGCGACAGAGACTGTCTTCTCCGGAGCGCAGGAGCTCGCCCGAGCGCTGTCCGTGTTCACCTGTCCTTAAAGGTAAACAACAGGCCCGGGTCCTGCTTTATTTACATCCATTCATTTCTCGTTGCATTACTCTCGCGGCCGTTTAATTAGCGCGTGCTGTTTTTCGTAAACCGAAACGGGAAAGAGCTTTTACAATTGTTACAACGGTCCAAAGCGTTATTTTAAACGCATTCTAAGCGTAGACACACTGCAAACATGCTTAGAAAATGCACAATATGCGATTAATCGGATTGATCGCATCAGGGTTGTTAGTGCCTCCCTGCAGTCAAACTGCCATGGTGAATGTTTATTTGGAAATATCAATATAAATAGTTCGAAATCAAAAAGTGCACACGCACATCTTGATTATTCACCATCTGAACCTTCTCAAAAATTAATTATACGTCCTGACAAGGCGCACTTGCACGCAGGTTTTATTTGCAATTTTTTGCATGACCTGTGTTTTTATTTTTATAGATGTCAGATATTTTCTTATATGCAAATTGCGCAGTTCAGACACGCCTCTTGTGACGTCACACGAATTTTCCGAGCAGAGCGCATGCTACGGTTTAAGAATTAGTCCTTATAACTTCGACTAAACGCTAATGCCCAATAGCTTCATAAACATACAAGTGCGCCTCCAGCATGTAAAGAAACTCCTGATTGCTTTGCATGATTTTGTTGTTTACAAGGCAGGAGTGGAAAGAATTACGTGTGCGTTCAGGCCACACGGGGGGCTCATAGCTAGCCACCTCAATCCTTATGCTGTGTTTCATAACACATTATTCTAGGAGCTAAATTGTACAAGTTGAGCCCATGAAGCTTAAATTAAGTATTTATAATTCTGCATGCCAAAACATATGAATGAACGAGGGTAATGATAAAACTGTTTGCTTTTTGCACAGCTCAAAGTGCTCTGGTCCATAGTTGCTGAACAATCCACCTCAATAAAATGAATGTTGATAAAACCTGTTTTCATATTCACTGCCATAAAAATCCACGTCATTTTTGGCACAAAGTTTAAATCACAATAGGCCTAATTTGTCAATTTTGTTTGTCATATTATACTAATCATCTCGGGATGTTTTTTTAAAATGTTTTTTACTTAACTCGCTGTACGTACATCCTCATCGTTGACTCTTCCTCTGTAAGATGAATCGAGCTTTACCTTTTGCTTGTACACCTGTGGGAACTTGCGAGCGGAGTTCAAACATTCACATACAATAGCTGACACCAGTTTATTTCAAGACCTTTCAAAAGTGCCTGAATGGCAAAATTTCTTCTTGGCAAAGCTGAAATGGCGATTGTTTGCAGATGCCTCATGGGCTGCAGTGACGTTCAAGTGTCTGGATGCTTTACAGGATTGTGTGGTTGATTCTTCTAGGTGAATGTTGATTGATGGTTTATTTTCTCACTATTGTCATGCCATTTACATAGGCCTATTGATTCATGCTCATGAGCGGGTGCAGCAGAGACGAAGCTTGGCATTCACACATTTATAATATACTCTGAGGAGAGACTTTTAATGACCAATTTTAAATGTAATGATGTACTTTAGGTGCGACTCTAGGTTGCTAAATGGTCAGATGATTCAATAAAATAGAGAAACTTTTGTTCTTCTGTTCGTCTACTTGAGATTAATGCTCATCCATAATGTGAGTTTGAGATGTTTGCTTGATAAGGATGAAACCTGTCTGATAGCACACAGTCCCTGCTTTAAACAGGTTTACACGTGCATTACATATACAGTACAGTTGATTCCATGCCAAGGCTAAGTGTAAATGGTGTCACAGCAGTGGAAGATCTTGACAGGGTTTCAAAACAAACATATTAGATGCAGTTTATCTAGGTGCACTGTAGTTTAATATATTTCCATATATTCATATATTCAACAGCATTTTAGTTTAATAGAATAAATAAGCAAATGTTTGTGCTAACAATCCCACACGGTGGCGCAGTGGGTAGCGCTGTCGCCTCACAGCAAGAAGGTTCCGATTGTGACTGGAGGTGTGAGTTCGAGGCTGGTCGGTGCCTTTCTGTGTGGAGTTTGCATGTTCTCCCCGTGCTTGCGTGGGTTTCCTTCGGGTGCTCCGGTTTCCCCCACAGTCCGAAAAAACATGCGTTTCAGGTTAATCTGGCTGAAGTGAACGCTGACGCAGATTGGCTGCCGCTATTTCTCCGGGCAAAGGATGGTTTACATGGTGTTCCTCATTGTAAGAGGCGCTTGGAGAAGGTTACTTGTAAAGCGCTGTTCAAACTAAAATTGAAATAATATTTATTATGATTTATCATTATAGAGAGTGAAAGTGACTTCAGGACTTTCAAACCCAAATAGAGTGAGAGTAATTGATCGTGACGCTCTCTCGTTTGAGATTAGTGACTTCATGATGTGATCTCACTGCACACAAATTCACTCCGAATGAGTGAGACTGACTTTAAGATTCTCAGACCCAGAAAGAGTGAGTAGCTTCGTGTGTGTGTGTCTCTTGCTCTCTCTCTCGCTCTCTCTCACACACAAACCTACCAAGGAGTATGAGTGACTCCATGATTCAAAGATTTAATGACTTGCTGTCTCCCACAAAGAGTGAGACTGACCTCATGACACTTGCACACCCAACGCATAAAGAGTGAGTGTGACGTCAGGACCTGCCTAGAAAGACTGAGAGAGATTTGAACGATAAGTCTTTTCTGAATGACTCTTTTCCAAATTCATGTTTTAGCTGACACATTTATGGTTGAATTTGTTCTCTTTCTATATTCATCTCTTGTTTTCAATAAGTATTTAGCAAGAACTATTTCCGGAATTATGAACTCTTTTTTGCAACCTCATCACAAAATGCCTGTTTCTGTTTTCTCTTAAGTGTAACGCATTCTGTGTTTTGGAGTTGGTNCATTTATGGTTGAATTTGTTCTCTTTCTATATTCATCTCTTGTTTTCAATAAGTATTTAGCAAGAACTATTTCCGGAATTATGAACTCTTTTTTGCAACCTCATCACAAAATGCCTGTTTCTGTTTTCTCTTAAGTGTAGCGCATTCTGTGTTTTGGAGTTGGTAAAAAACTGAACACGTAACATGGCCTATACAAAATGCAGGCCTACAAAATGTTTTGCAAATCAGATATTTTCCTGCTATAATTACTTTAATGTTTTAGCAGATTATTTGATTTTTTATTTTTAAATCAGTTCATTTGCAGGCTGCAGTTAAAACAGTTTCTGTTTTTCTACAGATTCAATATCACACACTATAACAGTAACTGATAGTGTCATGAATGTCTTGACAGCACATTATTTATTTTCTCTGTCGTTTGACTCGTCCGTTTTACAGAAGCAAGTATTAGGGCAATGTCGTGGTCAGAATTGAAAGTGATTCTCTTTAGTGTAATTGGGAAAATATTAGTATGAAAAAATTGTCAGAAAATTGATGGAAACTGGAATTGCATGACGGATCTCTGTTTGTTTTACAGAGCAGAAAATGACAGGTTGAGTTGTGTAGTAGTTCACAAAGAGTGGGTGAGTTTGTTCTGTTCATGAAAAGGGAAAAAGTTCACATTTGCATGTCTCTCTTTCTGCCGCTTGCTGCGTCCCTGCGAGAAGCTTCACTCAGCCCGACTGCGCTGATGGATGTAGTACAATAGAGGCTGTGTAATTTCTGCAATGCAATTCGACTCCCAGCAGTGATGTTTTTACCTCGAAAAGCCTTGAACTTTCACATCTTTTGCCCTGGTGATGTTGTTGGCTTTCTATGTCTTTACCTTGGCCGTGAGACTACGTAAAGCAAACGATGTTTGATCACTCCATTTTACCCAGTGTAACTGGATCAAGAGCGGAAATCAAGCGCTTCCATCATCCATTCCCATTAAATCATAGTAATGCCATAACGGAATTCTGAGCATGTGAAGACATCATAACCTGCAGCCTCTCTGAATTAAATTTGTGTTTGATGCCCACCAAACTGCCGTGCACAAAGCCCCTCGTCAGCTAGGAGTGAATTCTCAACCCTCTGTGGGAATAGTGGCCGTGAGATGATGTCGAAATATGATTGTGTGAATCACAACCCAAACTTTTTCTCGTCATCTCACCCGCCTACACACTTTCTGTTTGCCAGAGTTTTATCGAATGTCACATTTGACAAACGCAGACACATTAGCGCAGCATGAAGTTGTGGAAAAATGGATTTATGTTACCAAAAATGTCAACATTAAAATTGCTGTAAACATTTTAGGCTCAGATGGTTGCTTTGAAAATGGAATACTTGTTGAAAGTAATGGAAGACCTACAGTACCCCAGCATGAAATAATATGATCGTACGATCCAAAGATCATTGTACAGACCAATAAACAAATTTTACTGTTTTATAGTCTGTAAAATTGTTGACTTCTGGTGCATTTAACTGTTGACTTTGTATTATAATACTTGTCACCTAGAAAGATCTCACTATCTTTCTCACTTTCTCAATCATATAAAAATATATAATGTGACATACTATAAAATATAACTACTTTTACTGAATGCATGTCATGTATTTTTTTCATATTATTGAAATTGCTCGGTCATGTATGAAAATATTCGCACATCTCTTATGCCGTTATCACAAACTTTTTCTTTTAATGCAGTTTTATAAAAGCACTGCAAAGAAACCTACTGGAAAGTGTGTTTGTGAAGGCGGTTTCAACTGCAAGAGTTAAATAAGAAAGTAAATGAGATGAAGATTTTCTTTTATCCGTATCTCAATCTGTCGCCCTGCCCTTCTGTGGGGTGTCAGTGTGCTTTCCTGAAGCCGTTCTTGGCATGGACAGTCATCCAGCCTCTTTCCATCTGCTCTCAGGAAACTGTAAAGCAGGCGGAGAGAGGAAGCAATGCAATGCCAGAGTTCCATGAGCAAACGCCTTCCACACTCGCCGCATGAGTGACGCTTCCTCACACGCGTCCTCCACGTCTTTTACCGTTTTGACTTGACAGGCAAATATGGTTTTGCAGAAATTTCCACAAAGCTAGTGTGAGGGTGAAGTATACATTTCACTGTGCGTGTGGGAGTATAAATGTAATTCTTACACTATTACACATTAAAGACTTTTTTTAGAGTCTGTTGTAGTCTGTTTTGACATTTCTTATGGCTGCATTTCATTTTTCTCTCTCTCAGGCTTTTCACGTATTGAGAATGGATTCTTCATCCTGTGTATGCATGAAAAAAGAAGTATTGTTACTAAAATATATACAGTTTTATATTATTATTCAAAATGCAATTTAAAATGCTTTTCTACTTTGTCAATTGCAAAGTTTTGTGCTGTTCTACATGGATAAAGGGTATATTAAGGACTAATCCGTGTAATTGATTTCTCCAGATCAGCAATCACAACTTCCATAAATTTTCATGCACTTTGTAAAAAAGGAAAATTGTTTCTGGGTTTTTTTTGCTTTGCTCGAGACTAAAACCCACAACTTTTGGTTTTCAGGCGCTGTGCGTTATTGGTTGAGCTCCGGAAAATATGTAAATGTTTAATGAGGCTGATATTTGCATAACATTTACATTTTTTTGTTTGTTTGTGAACAGTCTTGTATGATGGTGAATGATCTCAATGTGAAGAAATGTGACAATTCACATCAGGAATGAATGTCCGTCCGGTCATAGAGGAGTTTTGATGTTATTTCTTCTAAGTTTCTATTTTGAGAGGGTCTTCAGGTCTTCGTCTGTATTATGTACTGAGTTCCGCACTTCCTAAAAAGTGCACAAGGCAGATAAGGACCAATGCTAAATATGGTCTCTCAGAATGGACTTGGTCTTGAGCGTTGCACTGAATGACCCTGTTTTTACCATAGCAACAGTCACCATATTCGCAGGGTGTTTTACGCGCTAGTTTGGTTTTTTTTTTTTTTTTTTTTTAACCACTTTATCTTTATCTTTTTAGATTCAGCTCACACTTTGCCCACTTGCTGTGACATTTACTCAACATTGTATCTTTTGCTATGCTGAAGTTACATTTGTTACTCCTCGGTTTCACTTGATAAATGTCACACGTTCCAGTTCAGTTATACTGGAAAAAATAATCAACTTCATACTGTATCTGTTCACTGAACTTTCTTAAGCAGCAGTATCGCTAACTATCCGGTAAACGCTGACGTCTCTGTGTTCAGGGTTAGGTTCTACAGAAAAACACAGGTTTGATTGGTATGAAAACACTCCAATGTGAGTCACCAGCTTAGATGTCGAGGTTCAAAAAGTCAAGGGCGCTGATTTTTCTTTTCTTTTTTATTGTTTTCTAAGGCTATTTTCAATCAGCTGGTGCATATAAACAGTGAGACAGGAAATGGTGTGGTTAATTTACCAACTGCCTAATTTGCTATTTTTATTTAATTGTAGGAACTCATTATTCTGTTGTACTTTTGAAATTGATGCAGTCATGTTAGACACACCTTACTGCTGGATTACCGGTAGTATGGTAAAATGAACATGCGGACACGGCATAATATATACAGGTTTTGAAAATGCCAGTATTGCATCACTTTCTTCAACGCTTTTCAACGCGACAGACATTTGTAATCAAACACAGAATTTGCCAATAAAAAACCCAGAAGCAAATGAGGACGCGTCTGTGTTGCTCTTGCTGCAGCCAAAAGGTGAAGTGACTTGAATCCAGAAGGCACACGGTGTTCATGCCCAACAGACCCTGTGAAAGAAGAGCTGCAACAGGATGCTCCATAAAAGCGAGAACAGTATTATTTGACTATTTCCTTATAAGCAGATGACATTGCTAGTAAAACAGACAAAGACACGCTGTTAAAGTGAAGTTGTTGAGGAAGGGTTTTGTAGTTGAGCTGTTGAATATGCTACATTTAAAAAGATGGTTAGCTAAATAAAAATGTATTTAATTTATTTTTTGTCATTTTTGTGTCATTTATCTTTTACAAAATGTAATTAACATTTAGGTTAAAAATTATATTTCCAGTGATTATGCAGCCCAAAAGCAATACATGTATCTCTTTCCGAGTGGTTATTGCATATATCTGTAGTCAATTGACGACCTTTGAAATATTCTAGTCTTAGATAAGAGTCTTCTATTCAAATAACCAAAAATCTACTTTTCTTAAATTCCGAACTTCTTATATGGCTTCCAACCATCTGCCAGTCTGTTCATGTGTTTCTCTTTGTATTTGTTCTCTGTGACAGTTGAGAGGTCAAAGTCACAGCAGGTGTGGAGCGCAGGTGCTATCAGACGGACTTCCTCTCTGGGTGCCATCACCGGGCCCTACCTGAACGGCCGGTGGCCACGTGAATCCAACTTTCACAGTCACTCGTGCATGAAAGACGTGTCCACGCAGGTAGGAGCTTACAATTATGCCTCCATCTTTCAAATGTTCTATTTGTCACTGGTCAGTAGTTGTTTCATTTAAACCAAATACATCAAAATATCTTTATTAAAGAGATGTATTAAGGATTTATTACCAATACATTTTGGACTATAATCACTGGATTAAAAGGAGCACCATTAATAACTTTGTAACTTCTAATCTTTTCACAAGGAGCACATTTCTTTCTGGGTTATTCTCTTCAGGGCACAGTACATTTTAAAATATTTTTTATAATTTTTTTATTTTTTTTATTTTTAAGCACTGAATTTTTTATGATCATGTTAACTGTAATAAATGTTTAATTCATTGGTCAATATTATTATGACTTTTGATGCAGAACTTGCATGTATGATGTCTTGTTCAGTGACATACATGTGCTCATCATAAAATCCAAATATCATTAAATATATATATTTTTTACTGACTCTAATGGAGTGAAATATCATATACATTCATTACTTACAGACTGATATGTCAAACGTGTATTTTATTTAATTTTGTTGAGTTTAGCTGACAACTAGTGAAACTGTTGCTCTTTATGAAACTGAAAGCAAATGCAGGAAATCTCTTCAAACTGAAAAGTTTGAACATAAGTAATAGCATGTACAACACAATACTTTGAGTTGTGGCTCCTTTTGTCTCACTGCAGAAGTGCATTGTTGAGTCTTGCATATCACATATAGAGTCTATAGTTAAGTCAGGTGGCTTTGCTTTTTCAGAAAACACATTTGACTGACATCATCAGATATCATTACACCTAAAATCATCACTGACTGTAAAAACTATACGCTAGACCTCAAGCAACATTATTTTTTTTTACTCTCATCACTTACTTCACACTCTGGGATTTCCAAAGACAATGCTAAATGTAATTTTTCTACACAAAAGCAGTCCCATATTTTGGTGGACCTACATTTATAATGGGTTTTGTTTCACAGTCCTCTCTGTGGTGTAGTTATCCATAAGGAACACTATGAACCACTAACCTCTTTTACTATGACTTTTTTCTAATGCCTTCTTTATGCAAGGTGTCTATGGTTGTCTTTTGGACAAGTCAGCAGTTTTCTCACGATTGTGTGGCCTAGATTGAGAAACCAATTAAAGGCCTGTGAGGTTGAGAATGTTAGCTGTAGCTTTTTAGATTCAGACTGGTCTTTTAGAGCAGTTTTGATTTCCAGACACAGCTCATGCATGCTTTTAAAATGCCTACGGTTGACTAGAAAACCTTGATTTATGACAAACTACTCCTGACTCGTTACACATTTTATCGATGAATTAAGAAGCGTATTGCCATTTACTGAATGGTCTGAGTTCAGATCATATTCTGCTTTCGAGATTTTGGCCCCCCCACTGCAGTCAAAGGGGAATTGAGCTCATTTTACCTTCCGCCAAGTGAAACGCTTCAGTGTGATCACGAAGAAAAGTGGCCAAATTGTGCCGTTCCACTAGCTTTAGAGTTTCTGACGCATAGTGTTTTTGATGCCAAATCAGTCAGTATGAGTCTAAAATCATCATTAACATTTAGCTTATACATTTTAAAAATGGACCAGCTGTATGGCAAGTTAAGCATAAGCAGGTGCGTGTAAACCCGACCACCAGCCACACCGGTGCACCCACCATCTGCTGTTGCTTTCAAGGAGAGAATTGGCTCTCGTGGGGCTGCAGAAAATCCGCAAGGAAAGACTTGACCCTGTCCTTCTTCTGCTAAACGAGGCATTGTGTGTTTAATACAACAACATTGTGGCTCTGTTTTGAGCATTGAGCCGGAGATTTGATCTGGTGCATCAGCTGTTTGTTTGCTGGCTTTTGGTGTTTGACGCCATGCTCTACGAATTGAGCCATACATTTAGGATAAACTCATTTTTTGTACTGTTGTACGACACTAAGTGATGTCTAATGCAACAAGAGCGGATTGTGGTCGTTTTAACACATGCGGCTAATGAATGAAGGGTCAAAGGTCAGACGCAGCGCTCATTTGGATTGGGTCATGGGAGCAGCGGAGGAGTTGCAGCATGACCCGCAGCATCCTGTTTTCACTATTGCTTGGTAACAGGGTCCACACGTTCTCTGCATTTTGACGCAGACATATAGTGAAAGAAGCACGAGGCGTATTTGTTCAGTCTGCATCTGTGGTTTATTTAATTAAAATTCTAAACTTTTAATAATTTGTTCAAAATTTATTTTCAATCTCTTTAAACTTTTCACTCATGATCAGCTGTTGGATTTTAAAACCAGGTTGGTTTCAGGACAGACCTTCTCGCATCTCACCTATTAACACACTGCTGTGAAAGAGACACGAAGGACTCTCATTTTAGCCCGTCTTTAAAATTTGATGTGTGCAGAAAGGCGCTATAGATTGACGCGAAGGCTCCGTTGGGATTTTTTGCACTCTATTATTAAACAGTGTCTTGGGTTTAACCCATCGTCCTCTGCTCAACAGTGATTCAGTCGTCCCTTTCCCTGCTGTGTCATGGTCAGATCGGATGAACATCGGTGACTTTGGGATGTTCTGGAAAAGCAAACACAGTAGACCAGTTTCTTGTGGACGTCTCATTCCAGAAACTTCCATAATAATGAATCTTGCACTGAAACCACATTTTTTTAAATGGTTTGTCACTTTTTTTAAACGTTCAATATTGCAAAAAGGGGTCTCTGTATAAAAGTAGAGGAGAAAATGTAACTGCAAGATGTTACGTTTTGCAAGCGCAGAGAGGAAATGAAGACAGGTGTGTTTGGAGCAACAGCGTAAATCTAGAACAAATTTAAAGTGCTTGTGTGAACTATTCCTTCAAACAATTTGAATGCAGAAAGTGAGGGAGAAAAAACAAGGCCTTCAAAGCCCGTGTCTGTTTCCTTTGGCCTTTCAGCAATTGTCGAGCTGTTTCCAAAGGCCAGGCTTTGAAGTGTGACGTCTGTTTGTGTGATGAATTCATTTGGTTTCACAGCACCGGCTCTTCTCTAGTCTCTACTTCGCTTAAACATTCTCTTCTTTTCCTCTAGTTCTTTTATTATTCAAAATTTCATCATCACTGGAAATATAAATAATCATATTCTCTGTATGCTTACACTATGGGGAAGGTGAAGACGATTCAAGAAATGCAAGAGTTTGTGGTTTGCAAGAATTTATTTGGGTGACTATCACAGGCACTGTGGTTTTCTAACATTATGGCGTCACACAAATGAAAGAAAGTATAAACTTTATGTAAATAAAATACAAGTGTAAATGACAATGCCTTGGCCATAGTAGGGTAACACTGGTTTAACATATGTGGTGGTTGAGTGGAACTGCCAGCACCAATTTTAGCTTTTGTGTTTTGTCAAGTTACACAGTATAATTTTTTTTAGAATACAATGTATAAAGTTTATTATTTGTACATATGAATAAACCATGTGTGTTTTTGAGAAAGTTAAAGCGCGGCATTAACTTGGCGCTCACATACAAATAAAACCACACTATGATGGAGTGACGCCAAAATTGAATATTGTTTCTTTCTTGAAAATATTTCCAAACCAAATTGTGATTATGAAGCTTCGGTTTCAAAAGGGAAGTTCCTGCCTGGCAAATGTATACTTCTAAAGTTCAGCACAGCAACCAAGACATAAATGCTTTATGTTTATCGTAGATGCCACAGAAGAAAACAATAGGAGTGTTTTCTGACTTCTCAAGACCCTCAAGATGAACCCTCCATTTTTGTACTTCAGTGATGGATAAATAAACGAAAAACCGTCAGCCATGTCAGTTGCGTGAAGCTCAAATCTAGACACTTTCTCATCTCACTTTGAGAACAAACAGGAAAATGAGCTGACATTAGCTTATTTTTAGAAAGCTCTTCTTTTGCATAACAAGCTAGTAATCACAGTGGGCTGTGACATTTCAAGACCTCACCCTTGTGCTTTGCTCGTGTGCTGCAGACAACCACATCTAGAAGCTTCCGCTCTTACAGACGTTCTACAGGAGTAGAGTGATGCTTTGAAAATAATAAATAAGTAAAAAAAAAAACTGGATCCTTAATCTTATCGTGGAAATGTTTTTTTAGTGATAAAATTTGGCAAGAGGTTGCATGCATGACGATTTTTTTTTTTGTTTTTGTTATTAGTTGACATAATATTGTAATATTGTAATTATGAAATATTGTAAATCATGGACTATTACGCACACCTAAATATTAGTTGCACACACTTACTATTGAAAAATGTCCATGAATAAATAGAAATAATACAAATAAAAAATAATAAATAAAATGTAATGTAAATGAATACATGTGTGAATGTAATGTGTTTTTCCTGTAGAGTACACCAGCTGATTAAACCGGTTGCTTCTTTCTGTACTAAAACTTCTGAAGTCTCCAATTTATCTGGTACAGATCTACAATCAGAATAACATCACACTTTTTCAGTTCCTCAATTGTTCTTTTAATACATAAATTGTTTCTTGACGGTAATCTATCAAGCTTAAATAGGAGGCATACTTTTTTCCCCTCTACATCTTCAGAACATTTTGCTTGTTCATTTATTTTTGATTAAAATGGCAATATATATACCAGTCTGAAATTCTGAACGTATGTTTCTAGCACAATCAAACTATAGACTAAGGAATCTCCCCAGTAGAGTGAGGCATTGCAGTGACATAACTGGTATCGGTCCTACTGACTGACAAATGCATCAACCAATAAGAACACACTTCCTG
>SOMO01000193.1:174546-188372 GCA_028128575.1 Paedocypris carbunculus | reverse complement strand
AGTCAAATTTAGTTTTAGAAAATATATTGTACATGTAAAAAGCTCTAGATAAGTGTTTGTAGAATGTAATGTTCATTTTCTTATTTCTTCCTGTTACCTTGTGAATAAGTGGTGGCTTTTAATCGAAATGATTGGCGGATGGGTTTGTAATCAGACAGTTTTGGCCCCTTTTAAAGGCTACGACTGAAAATAGTAACTCGAACCTGTTGAAGTTCAAGAACCTTGCAAGGCGCCAGCGCGAAAAGTCGTGACGCCTATTCATGTGTAGAAATGAAATACTTAAGTGGTCTTTTTTCCCGTCAACGTGACCATCAACCACGTGTAAGGAGCCCAAGTGGCTTCCCTGATCCATTTTCAACCCATGTGCCTGGCAAACAGCTGAGCCGAGTATCTCAACTCAGTCTAGTTACAACTGGTAACCGGATGTTTTTTATTTTTGGGATTTGCGTTTTGTGAACGTCAAGCAGAAGTGATTGCTTTCTTCGTCACTCGTCTCTCATCACATGTTCTCTGTGGTCCCATATGTACTTGCCCAGAGGGGCACTTGAGATAGTCAGCACAAATATTTAAGCAGTACTTGTGTTCTTAAGGGACCGGGTTCGGTAATTAGTCTGTGATGACAAGCGCTTGCTGTCATGGCAGCGCTGAAGTTCTCTGTTCCTGCGGGGCAGCAGTGTTGGAGATGGAGAGATGGTTTATGGATCTTTGCAGATGTCTAGATGGACACGTGTGACCCCCGGCACATTGCTTATTTTGCTCGGTAGTTCTCCGCTAACCTCACTCCACATGAATCTACAGTAAAAGGTCTCCACTAGGCCTGTAGACCAACAATTCTCCATTTTTATTGGCTTGTCTCAATGTGTTTCTTAAAAAAACATTCTAATGTGTGGTTAAATTGAGTAATATTAGAATATTTCCCACTTTTCCTGTAGTTTTACATTTTTATTTACGACTCAATAATTGGGCAAAACCAATATAATAATTGTCCAAGTGGAAAAAAACAACTACCCTATCCAAATACATTTTTAATTAAATTGCACTTTTAAACGTGTGTAAAATAATATTTTCCTTTTTTTTTTTTTCCATTTTCCATCTTTAAGTTGTTTGGTGACCCCAAAAAAACCCTTCTTAATGAAAGTCGCTTAATCTGTTAAGCCGTAAAAGTGCCTCTTATAAGGAAATGTTTGTGGAGCCTTCATGTTGTTATAGGCGAAATAATTGTCTTTATCGTTTGTGATTTAAATGGAGCCAAGTAGGGATAGTTTTATTTTTTTAAAGATAATAACTACCAAGAAAAGGCCCTGGATCAATGTTCATTTGGAAATCCAACATTCAAAAATAGTTTTATAGCACTATTGGAGCATAAATGCTGTCGTGTGTATTTTCTAAAAGATCTATTAGCATTGCTAATATAAATATATCTAGAGAGAGAGCGAGAGAGTCAGAGAGTTAAAGTTAGTGGCTCGCTGCCTGTCAACATCCTTTAACTCCAGCAGATGCCAGAGCTGAGATCAGTTCACACACTGGGTCCCTTCCGTCACAGATCTCCAGTGAAAACACCAGCGCTGATTTCTTCTGTAGTCGTCTCCTGTGCCGTCCACCGCTAGAATTTAAGACTAACATCTCAGTCCTGTGTGAGCCCGTGTGGGTAAGTCACAGAATTTCTGTCTGATGTTGTCATATAACCATTACATAGACATTGTAGAAGTTGTGCTGTTTGTATATCTGTGTGTATGACATACAACTACAGTGTGTTTACAGTGCTTTACAGAACTGTTTCTTATGATGTGTGAGTTGGTTTGACTTTTATTACTGTCAGAAAGTCTACTAAGAAGGAGATTGTGTGTTTCATTAATGATTGCTTGTATTGCATTCTGTGTGTTTCCCAATGTTACAATAATCTGGTTTATTTCCGTGTTGTTCATTACTGTGGAATATTTTTAAATCATTGTTGCGTTAATATTTTCATAAGTTTGGTTTGACAACAAATCATCACTACAGAATGTCTGTGACAACCTGACAACTATACATTGACAGTTAGTTTAAGGTTTAGTTAGTTACCTGCTTCTTTTCACTCACTCTCTGTTCTGTTAATAAAATACGTTTTTCTCTGGCTAATCCAGTTCCCGTGTTTTTCTGACCGGAAACCCCTTCTGTCCTGCAACCGAAAACAAAGATCTCTAAAATCTCCGTTTTAATTGCACTTTTAAATATGCCGAGTTTTTCAATATCTTTTGATCACAATTTGATATTCTTCATCTTATTTTTAATTTGAGTAAAAAAAAGTCGTATGTAATTTGTGAGATTATACACTGTTTATATGTACGTATATACACGTATTGAAAACAAAGACATATACAAAGTATGTATACAAATATTTGTTTCTATATGTGTGTTTTACATGTAAATACTGTACAGTGAATTGTAAAGATGTTTTAATAAATGATATATACGTATATAAAATCTATGTATTATTATATATGAGGTGTGTGTGTGTGTGTGTGTGTACTTACATTTTTAACATACTTCATAGATTGAAATTCTTTAATCAATAAAATGTTAAAATCAAAAAGGAAAAATGTTAAAATCAAAAAAGGAAATAAAAGCGAGTTCCCGGACTGTGTTTACTTTCTCCTTTTGCTTCTCTTTTTGCTTTACCGACAAGCTTCAGTTCCTTTCACCCTCTGTGTTGCGCAATGTTTTTGTGCGTGTGGGCGGTGGGATTGTGTGGGTGGCTTCGGGGACACTGTGCGTAAACGCTGGTCACACACTCGTGGTTAACAGGATCCGCGCTGTCATCGGCGTAATGTTTGTCTTTGGACTGTCTGCATGTTTGTTTGAAAGAAGTAAACTCACGTCTCGCTCTATCCGACAGCTCTTCCCTCCGGCAGCAGTGTGGTCCATGGAGTTCTTGCAGAGGAGCGGAGACTACTGCCACGCTCAGCATCTGCTCGCTTGAAACCAGCGGAGAATGTGCTGCGCCTTTCCCAGCATCCCGCACTGATCCCTGGATGCACTGTCGAATGGGGTGATCTTCCCTCGCCAAGCCGCCATCAAGAAGACGCAAGACTTTGAGAGTCTTCCTCGCCTGGAAAGGTCTGAGACTGTGAATCTGGTCCCGACTGTTTCTTCAAAAGGTCAAGCAGACGATTCCGAGCAAGCGCCATGGCTCGGATGAACCGGCCGGCCCCGGTGGAGGTGTGCTACAAGAACATGAGGTTCTTAATCACGCACAACCCAACAAACTCCACTCTCAACAGCTTCATTGAGGTGAGACATTTATCATGTAACCTTTGTGTGTGTGTGTGTGTGCGTGCGTGCTTGTCAGCCTTCCAGCCAATTTTCTCACTCGCACACACACATTGCAACAGCACGTCCCACTTGGACTCACATGGTCTATCTTAAGAAAGCTCTGCTGTCACATGGCCCGCTCATTCTTATCTTGCTGGGAAAGTGTGCATGAGCCATGGAGACTTCACTGATAGCGGTACATACACAAAGCCTGGGTTTCTATGGTAACCCGTCCCAGCACCGCGGTCACATGGCAGGGATGAGCGACAGAGCATGTTGACAGGAAGCTTACCTTTCCTCGCCTCCCATTAAAATAATTGTTTGCTAATATGATGTGGGATTGGTTATGCATTTCATTTTTTTCCCATCATGCATCAGGATTTGAAGAAGTACGGTGCCACTACAGTGGTCAGGGTTTGTGAGGTGACCTATGACAAAACTCCACTGGAGAAGGACGGCATCACAGTCGTGGTGAGTGAACGTCACCTGTCAGGACTAGAGTTAATTGACTTATTTAGAATAAAATAGTTTGTTTTTATTGTAATAATGAACTTGATCGTTCAGGTCAAGCCAAAACTTTGTTTCAACCAATTTTACATGAACAATGGGCTTATCCAAAATTCACATCCACCTTCCTTTCAAATTTTTATTCAAAAAGTGATTGTGAACGTGAACATTTGAAGTTAGTTTTATGCTTTTGGCTTTTTTCTCTCAGCTCTATATTTAAACAAATGCTTTATCAACCAACTAAACCAACCGCAAGCTAGGTGTTGCTAGCAATGTGACTGAGCCACCAGCAGAATTTTTTTTTTTTGTTTACCGGTATCCAGTTCACAAAATGTGGAAGAACTGCATTTCATATGTCGTTGTTTTTCACATAAGAGAACCGTAATGCTGCCCGGTGCTTTTCTTTGGCTCTTCAAAAATTCGTACCGAAAGTCGTAAGAACCGCAGTTCTTTCAGGAACAGATAGAGGGCCGAACGAGAAGTGTGAATGACAGCTAGTGATTCAGTTCAATCAAACGTCACCTGTTCACAGAAGAACTAAGTTCAGAAAACGACTGCAACGTGTGGTGCTGATAATAAGCCAAAATATGAGAGGTTTGATTAAAACCACTGTGTTTTTTCATGTACATGTTCATGTTCTGACAGTTTAACCATAGATGAAGGAAGAATGACAAGGCGTTTTCAGCATTGACTAGCACGAGGAGGGTGAGAAAATCATTTCACAGTGAGAAAGCAACCCGAAGACAAGCTCAACAGCGGCCATTTATTATCCAGATCTTAAAGTGTGTAGTGAATGCAGACAATTGTTGGACAGTAAAATCTTAAAATACGTGTAATGTTTGCATATTGTCCAAAACACTCGCAGTCTATGGTTGGTTTCGAACAGCGTCTGAGAAAATAAAATGATACAGTAATCCATGGTCCACCGACTCCACCCTATAAAATAGTTTAACTTTGTAACATTTTTGACTAATATAGTCTACATTAAATTAATACATAAATCAATACAAAAAATAATACACTTCCTCAAATATGCATATCTGCAGTTAATTTATTTTTATAACATGATGATTGATGGCTTGAACCCCACCATTGCTGCCTGCAGCTATAGTTTAACTTGAATTTTGGAGCTGAAGTGCCTTTGGGGTTTTTTTTCAAGCAAGGAATTGACTTTCTAACCACACTACTTTATTTTCGAAGACACATTGATTCAAATCAAACGCTTAGATTCTCACTGCTAGATCCTTTACTTCATCTGCAACAGATAAAGCAGCAGATTTTTTTGGACTCCTACCTATTTCTCTTCCTTATGGAAATATGAATAGCCCGCAGCTCTTCAGATGGCCGTAAATAATGTCAGCTTTACATTGAAATGAGAAACGTAAGAGAGGCGATAAAACACTCGCCGTGCGTGTCCAGCGTCATGATTAAAAACCCAAACGGGCCTCTGCGGATCCCAGTGACCCAATATACGCTCGCACACGTACTTCATTCATTAGACAGAACATTTTCTTCCAAGCAGCCGCACGTGTTTCTTATTACAGACGTCAAGGTTTCATTGTTGCCATGGCAACAGCACAGCCTGGTCTTTCCGCGTGGCCTGCGATTCGAAACCCACCAGCACCGCCACCGTTCTTTTATGCCTCATCCTCTTGACTTTTTCACAGCGACACTGTGAAGAAGAAAACTCAAGCAAACTGTTGCATAAGTCACGTCAATAGTGTTCCTGAAGGACGCGCCGGCTCCCCACAACACTTCAGCCCGATCTCCCACCGCCCGGCGAATTATTCATGCTAGCATCTTTTTATTCAGTCGCTCACGGAGTGAAGGAGACATCCAAGGCAAACGAGTAGAATGTGTCCGACGCCCTTGACGTCAACTGCTTGCGTCTGAATGGATGTTTGTTGTTGTGGACCCGGCTCCATGGTGAGCTCATGAAACGTCAGTCATCTGGCACACAGGTTGCCGAGAAGATCTGAGGCGAAAACCCACACGGGGAACAATCAGCTTGTTGTTCGCCGCATGTATTTGTGTAAGCTTCCACTAGGGAATAAACTCCATGCCCCTGGGAGACGTGCTCATGCCATTCCAGATCAGGCCGTCTGTGTGGGGATTCGTGCAGGACGACGTTTTCTAGCGAGTGACCCTACTGCCTCATTCTGGATTCCCAAAGTAGGCCACGGCTGTTTACTCGGCCTGCATTACATCAGCGGCCCTCACTCTGCACCCGGGGTGAGGTGTGTTTGGCCAGGAAGGACTGTGGGGAAGTGCACGCCACAGTCTTTTTCAGACAGAACAAAGACTCCATTTTAAGATAAAGATTCACACCAGCACTTCCTCGAGGCTCCGTCATGGTCACCTGCTGCAGACCTGCTTCTGTTAAGATTTTTTTCTTGCGCTTGTACTCCAACCATTACGCTAAAATGTTCTGTGCGCTATGGTGCTGATGAAAAGTGCATTACTGTGCTGTTGCTACTGTGCACTAGTTTTTGAGTCAACTCGGTATTTTCTGTGTTTTTTTTTATTAACATAAGTTTCTGGCTGCAGAGTCACTTTGACATTCGCTCCTAAGTTCCTGTGAATAATTGATTCCACACCGGTTTGATGGAAAATTTGATTTCTAGAATTTAGTTTTAGCTTTTCACGTTTTTAAACATTTAGTGTTCAAATTTGGATTTTTAAATGTGGTTTAATGACAACTTTTGCTGTCTTATGGTTGCAGAATCTCATGAAACTGGTTTGTTTAATGGAACTCGCACCTGTTGACAGCGAATGGCTGCGTCTCTGGGACAGTATATCACTCTTCACCTCTCTGTGATTTGGATAGCAAAAGCACGGGATAACAATTCACATGTGTTTGGGCCAGTCAGAGCCTTGTCCTGGGGTGGCTAACCCATGCAAGCTACTGACTAAAGCAGATGAGGCCTAGAGGTTTGAGAAAGGGACAGGTTGCAAGTTCAAATGCCTGGTTTTTCAAATGGTTGGTTCTACAACTAAAGTGTCCAGGAGACAAAACACTGAATCGGATTTGCTTCTAGACAACACAACTTAAGGCTGCCCACTGCTCCGGGAGTGTGAACTAACCTCACTTTCATGGACGGGCTATTTGCAGGGAACTTCTTCTGATATGTCCCAAAATTGGCACTGTTTGGCAAATTGCTGTGCAAAACGTTTTACGTGTGCTGGGCAGAAACCTCGGCTAAATGCAGCAGAGCTTGTGTTCGCGAACATCACAAAAAAAAAAAAAAACAATTTAAGAAAGAATTGTAAGCATAACTTAGTAAAAATGTTACTAAGTAAAAATGTTTTAACCGTGAAAAGTTTTTTAAAAGTAAAAATTTTAACCGTGGTTGACCTAGTTCAAAATAAAATAAATTATTTTAAATACCCTTGGTATTTCAATTTTAGAGCACTCATTCCGTTGTTGCCCCTAGTTGCCATAATTAGCAACAACCTTTACAAAGCTTGGTGTGCAAAACGTATGAGAAAATAAAAACACAAACAAGACACAAACAGTTCAGTTCATGGATTGAGTTTTTCACAAGAAAACATTCAGCTCACAATAAGAATTGAGTTGACAAACAAGACCATCCAACCTTCCTATGCTCTGTTGCTGAATTATGATTTCTCTGCAGATGGGACGGACGTTCGGATCTTTTTCATGAATAGGTCAAGACACAAGTCCTTTCTTTCATAAAATGCGGCTGAAGACACGCTCACGAGTCTGGAGTTGAAGGCTTGAAGCTGTGACTCAACACATAATGAGACGACTCATTGTCCATTAGTCATTGTAAAGATTTGTCCAAAATTAGTGATTCATGAATGATGTGGAGTGCTGATAAAGCGAGGCCTCCGTCTCTTTCACTGAGCAATCGACACAATCAACTGACTTCAAATATTCGGACCTCGAGCTCGTCCTGGAGTAATCATTCTTCACTTTCTAGACACCCTCACGTCACGGCTCTTTGTCCCTTTCTCGCGGAATACAATGGGCCAATTTTGTCTTGATCCAATTCATGACATTCTTTTAATCTCATAATGATCATTTTCAAACAATTTCTACAGTGACTATTGTCTAAGTCCATGTGATTCATCGTTTCATTAACGTCAAACGTTAGCATTGTTGTACACAGTTTTTTTTTTTTTTTTTTTTAAATCAAACTTTTATTTTAATAGTCACAAACTTTGAATTCAAAATAAGTATAATATAAATAAAAAATTTTCCTTGGTTGAAAATAATAATAATAATAATAATTGAACCTTTATTAGTCCCTCATGGGGAAATTTTTTCTCTGCATTTAACCCATCATGCCCTGCTTTATGTGTTTCTATATATATATATATATATAACTGTAATTCCATATTTTAAAAGGTCAAAAGTTAATAGGATCTGTTTGGGGATCTGCACTTGCAAAAAACTGAATTTTTTTTAAACCTCTGTTTAATTGCTAGTTGTTAAATTGTAAATCATATATGATTTTTGTCTTTCTCGTGGACCATCAGCAGAAGAAAAAAAACAAATAAAACAGTAAGCAGCCACAGGACGTAGAGTTATAAGTGACCGCAATTTTGACTCGAATCTTTAACTCTTGAACAATGAAGTGAACGATTCATTTCGAGTCATGATGCGGGCCTGTCACGAACAAATGATCCGAAAGCATCCGTTCTAACAAACTGCGAGTCGGCTGTCACGTGGATTATGAATTGTTTACTTGGGAGACTCGTTCATTTCGAGTCATATAACACATTAGTTCATTTTGGACAAATCCTTCACGAACGACACATCACTATTGGAGATGCATTAGTTTGCAAAAGGACGCATGAAACCCACAAAATTAGGAAGGCGTATAAGGACACATTTCAATTGGTGCGGGTTTTTTTTTTTTTTTACTGCAAGTTGTTCAAATTAAAAATGAATTAATTTTTATTTTTTTTATATTTTTTTAATGGGGCGCCAGATTTTTTTTTCAAAAAACGTTTGAGAAGCCCTGTGTTTATACCGTATTATAAAAGATGTATACATAGATTTGAGCAAGTGCTATCAAAACATCGGTCTCCACTGAAGTGTGATGATGGTGGTTGTCTCCCCAGGACTGGCCTTTCGATGATGGAGCTCCTCCGCCCTCCAAGGTGGTGGAGGACTGGCTGAGTCTGCTGAAGAGGCGCTTCATGGAGGAGCCGGGCTGCTGCGTGGCCGTGCACTGCGTGGCTGGATTAGGCAGGTCAGTCCGTGCGCTCGCTGGTATGAAATAGCGCTGAGGATTTAGCCAGACTCCAGCTGAGCTCAACCCTGGGAACTCTGAAGTCAAGCGGGTTCATTTCTCGTCTGGTGGCCCATATGTAAGCCCACCTTTACAGCTTCTCTGCAGACTTTAATCTGGAGAAGAATGCGGCCTGTGCGCCTTCGACAAC
Organism: Paedocypris carbunculus; assembly: GCA_028128575.1. NCBI lineage: Eukaryota > Metazoa > Chordata > Actinopteri > Cypriniformes > Paedocypris > Paedocypris carbunculus. The sequence continues at coordinate 179,162 of SOMO01000193.1, read as the reverse complement.
CTTCTGCACCTCTGGTTTCCCAGGAGACACTTGTTCTTTATTAATCGTGGATAAAATTGATGGTCCCCAATGGGCCGAAACCACGCAGACGGCATAGTGAGGGTGGACATCGTGCTCGGCCAAAGTCAATAGACCAAACGTACTCTTGCCCCCACAGTCACGCTTTGTTTTAGTCGAAGACGAAACAGGAAGTGGCTTTTTACGAGCGTTTCTAGCGGTCTGTCTCTTTCGCTGACCTTTCTTCCAGACAGTCTATTCCACATGACTGAGATTCCTCCGCTACCTCGAGCTTCCCGGTTACGTCCTGCTTGTATTTCACTCTGTCCCTTTGGTGTCATGTGTCGTCGCTTTAGAAACGCGGCGGGTTTGCTTTGTCACCTGGGTTCCTTTGTTAGCAGCGGTTTAACGATAACCTCGATCCAGCGCCACGTCACACTTGACTTTTAGGTTGAATTTCACAAAACGAAGGCTGTAATTCTACAAGACTAGTCGTTTCTGTTTATTCCATGTCACATCAGATATCGTTTTTTTATTTATGAATTGATGAATGTTTTTCAATCTGTAATAATTTCACTGTAATCTTGAAAATCTTAATCACCTTAATCTAGATAAATCTAAAATAAATTTAACTCTGAATTATTCTTTCAGAAAACTTGCAATTCTAACTTGACCTGCACAGAACGAAATGCATGGAAAAAAAAACTGTTGTCCATACTTTTTATTTCATACTTTCATAGTTCCAAATATAATGCAAAACATAAAAAAAAGGTTGGCCAATTTGCAATACACAATTCTACATTTTATTTATACTTATATTTGTGTGTTTATTTTTCTTTGTACGTAAATGATTAATTAAAATAACCAGCTAAAACACAGCTAGAAATCACCTAAAATGATTTCTTTCTTTCTTCCAGGGCTCCGGTACTTGTGGCTGTGGCTCTGATTGAAAGTGGGATGAAGTACGAAGACGCCATCCAGTTCATCAGGCAGTACGTGCGTCTCTTGACTTGTTCTAGAATCCCGAGCTGCAGATGTCTTTCAACCTGTTCTCTTCAGCTACTCGGGTTGAAAGCCACGTTTGAAGGGTTGGATTGTTGACAGAACCATACATTGTGTTAAATCTCTTCTCTTGTTGCGCAGGAAACGCAGAGGCGCTATAAACAGCAAGCAGCTGACGTATCTGGAGAAGTATCGGCCCAAACAGAGACTGCGCTACAAGCACCCGCACATTTTCAAGAACAAGTGCTGCGTCATGTGACTGAGCTGCCGGCCTCCTGTTCTGAACCGATTCCGACCGGCGGACTGAGCCGCACCAGATGCACTTTGCAAATTTTTCATTTCAATACAAAAAATCTGATTGGCTCTGGTTGAAAAAACCCACTGGTGCCTGAATCCTGCCCGCTTTGTGGTACGGAAACTGCCAGAACTTTCTCCGGTCTCGCCACTCGGAGGTCACAACCAGCCGATCGAAAGTTCAGGAGACGCGATAATGGGCAACACTAACCCGAACCGACCCGAGTAACGCCTCAAATGATCGTGATTGTCCGTGAGAGCCGGCTAAGCGCTAATGTGAATTGTCGATAAACTTCGTACTCGTTTTTGCTCTCGCTACTTGCCAGTATGTTACGTCCTCCTGTTCCGCCATCTTGCCTCGTATTTTTTTTTTTTTTTAGACGACTCAAGATCCTTTAAAACTCTTTGCTCTATCTACCTTAAAGTGAGACGTCCACAGTACTTTTCCGTTTTGTGAGCAAACAACTGGACCCGTCTAAGAAGGGCTCACACGAAATGTCCTTTCATTCTGTTCAAGCTGCATCGGTTTTTGCAAACACCGTTAAGGTTGATGAATTTTTTGCTTAGGCAAAGATGCTAAATATGTGTTTGTGCTTGAAACCAAACCTTGTGAAACTGGGAATGCCGGGCTTCCTGGAAGTGTTCAGCGAAGGAGCAAATTTAAAGTGGATTCCAACAAGTCGCACTCTTTCAGATTGAGATTAAGCGTTTTTCTTTGTTTTTTAAGATGACTTCAGCTACATAATAGAAATAAAAGCTGCTGTTTAAATAAACAAGTGTTGTCATGCTGGAATACGAGTGATATTTTCAGTTTGTATAATAGTTTTATACTGAAATAGGCTTGATATTCCAAACAGCTACAGCTATTTCTGGGAGTATGGACTATTGGAGCAAGAAAGATGCTCAACGACTCACAGGCCAGTTTGACGTACATGCTGTTACCGAACTTCTACGTATTTAGTTAATTTGTCGCCACCTTGTGGTGGAGTTACAGAACATCGTCTTCCATGACAGTTGCCACAACAGAGCCAAGGGTATAGACTTATATCAAAGATAAAACATAGATACAATTTAGATTTTATTGTAATATAATAGTAATAATTATTTTACATGCAATTCAGCCTTAGTCAAAGTTTTTCTTTTTGTTTTACATTTTATTCACCACTGATTTGTAATGCTCGATTTATAAATTAGGTGCTATACAGATTCCACAATTGTTTTATATATTAAATTTATTATAATCCAAAATCAAATAGATGGTTCCTGCTAACAATCTTTGAAAAATCATTACTGGTCACCTAAGAGATTAATCTTTACAAAAGAGATGGACTCTATGGAAACTTGATGACCTTTCTCATAGATGACGTAGATGTGTTTGTGGTCCGGAGTATAAGAGGTCATGCTGGAGTATCCACTAGGCCCAGGCCAGATTTCCAGAATGTCCTTCACCCAGGAGGAACCATCATCATAAGACCAGCGCATGGTGAGATTAACCCCTGCGGACATTCCGTTGAAATTGATGAGTTCCAAAACCGGAATAAAATTATTAAAATGCTAATGTATTATAGAGGTTAACACAGATGTTTTTTTCCCCCCAAAAGATTTCCAATACAATGAACTGTTTCATTAGACTTTGAACAGTTTAAAGTGAAATGTTTAGGGTGTACAATAAATGCAGAGAAATTATAAATTCCATTTATACATTCTTGTTTCGCCACTAAAATCCACTGCAATTGATCCATTTACTGGCTATTGTCTTTTATAAGTAAATTCAAAAATTGGGGGTAGGGGGTAAGAATCAGAATTTGATTGTAAAAAGAAAAATATTCTCATGATGCAGATGTTTTAAGAACATTTTAAACAAAAACATTTTTAAAATGACACACAATACGTCTATAACACGTCTAATATAAACTTTCTATAATATTGTACAGTATATTAAATGATCTCATAATGTTGATAAAATAATCATTAAGAACTATAGTAATAAATAGTAAATAATGAAGTCTCTCTCACGGCTTGTAGAATTGTCAGGGTTGGTAAAAAACAGAGTTCCGTCCTTCATTAAACTTCCCGCTGCCACCGCAGGGTCCACCAGTGCGGGGTCGAACAACAGCTCCTCCACCGGCAGAGTTTCACCCCCATCCCGGCTGCGAGTGAACATACGACAGTGGCAGTGGTAGTTCATGTTGTTGCGCACATTGATCAGGATGTCGCCATTGTCCAGCTCCACTGGCTGAGGAAAATGTGGTTTAGGGTTAAAACATGCATCGCTGACAATCCAACGGAGAAAACACCACCCCCTAGTGGCCACCCATGTGAATAACACCGGCTGAAATGAAACGATAAAAGGTCTTCAAACCTGACACTCGTCTGGGTCAAAATCAAAAGGTTGTTTGGGTTGGTTGTAAGGGATGCTCTTCAGTTCAGCTCCATATCGCCAAGATCGTCCGTGATCATCGCTCAGAATGCAGAAGACCCCATCTCCTTCTACCGTGCCGTGACCGCAGACCACCAGTCTCCCAGCNTAACACACAAATAAATATGTATCATATTATATTTTTTACTATTAATTCCATTATTATATATTTTTTTTACTAAATATAAGTATGTGTTTTACTATTGTTTTTTTTACCCCGTCATCACCGGTTATTGTTGTACTTTTCAATGTTGTTTCTGTAAACACAGAAATTTCCCCTATAGTGGGATTCATAAAATCTCATTCATTCAAATATAATTAATTGAAATAAACAACCAGCATACCTGTATTCCAAAACCAGGCCCAGGAGAAAAGCTTTTCACTCCAAGTTCGATGGAAAGGTTTCTTGGGTGGGTCCAGGTGATCCCATCATCCAGACTCTCCACCATCATGGTGCTGGAGGGGTTGCAGCGATAATGATGGAAGCAGAGAGCGTAGATGAGTATCACTGCTCCGGTCTCCTCATCTACCACCACAGAACCCAGATTTAACCCATCGGCTAGAAAACCGTCATCCACGATGAAGGAAGTGGAGGACCAGGTGGCACCTGAGAACGTCAGAATGTGTTTAATGTCAAAGACAAAACTATTTAGTCAATGTCGCACACACCTTTGTCTGTGGATCGTCTCAAGGCAATGAACTTTGCCCCGATGTCTTTGGAGGAAAGCTTCCGTGCTTCAGCAAAGGCCAGCAGACTTCCCCGAGAAGTGAAGATGATGAGGGGAATCCTGTAAGTGTGCACTTCTCCAGTCTGACCCGCCACCCAAAGCAGCATTTCGTCCGATACAACCGGTCTGAACTGTGGACATAAAAAGAAAAAAAACATGTTGAAATAATTTTAATG
>SOMO01000193.1:119577-147468 GCA_028128575.1 Paedocypris carbunculus | reverse complement strand
AGGCTTAATCTCTGCTTTTCACTAAATGGGTTAAAAGCCCTCCATTGCTGAATGCTGCTATATTGTCTTTATTTTTATCTTATGTGTTGTTGGTTTCCTCAAAACAGGGAGCTAAGAGAGCTAAAGAGATCCCAAGAAATCCCGGCGACTGTTTCACGTTCTCGGACCTCTGACAGTGTAGGAGAGTCTCACTCCACGCCTCCTCCCAGTCTTGACGATGGCTCCACACCCCCCTCCAGCAAGCCAGGCTGGGCCGAGGAGGGGGGAAGTGGCTGGAGCGGTCAGACAAACACAGGATCTTTTCAGGTATGGCACCTTCTAGTCTATTAATAACATTAGAGTTTGACAAATAATGAGTTTTTATTAGTTCAAATTCAGTTGCAGAGCTGTGTTCTAAACCCAGAGTTGGTAGCATGATGAAGATTTTCTTCATTTAACTTGACTTGTGTTTACAGGACCGCTCTTCAAACCAGTTGGGAGTTTCTGGTCCCATTTTGGTCCCCCAGAAGCCAAACAGTGCCCAGCCTCAGCAACAGGCTGGGCCCACACCTCCTTCCTCTAATGCTCTGCACCCCCAGCAGCAGGGTGAGGATGAGGATGAGACGTGGCGGCAACGTAGGAAGCAGTCATCGACAGAGATCTCTGCTGCCGTAGAGCGTGCCCGTCGCCGGCGGGAAGAGGAGGAGCGGAGGATGCAAGAGGAGCGGCGTGCTGCCTGTGCGGAGAAGCTGAAGAGACTTGACGAAAAACAGCAGCAACACATTTTGAAACCCGGCTCCCCCACTGATGCTCCAGCCAGCAGCCCTAGTCCCTCCTTGTCTGCACCTGCATCTTCTCCCAATGTCAGCCAGCCATCATCACCTTGTGTGGACCCGGAAGAACTTCCTTTGACCTCTGCTCCCACTAGCAGCGCAACACTGGGACTAAATGTGAACAACAGGCAGAGGGCCGGCAGCAACAGCAGCCATGACTCAAACACGGGTTCGTTTTTCACCGTTTCCACTGTTCGTAGTATTGTACGATTTTTTTTTTTTTTTTTTTTACATTATCATTTTGATCCACATTCAGAGTCTCAGCAGATGTTGCAGCCTCAGCCTGTTCTCCATCCGCAAACTCTGGACGTCCCCATTTCTGCGGAAAGTAAAGAGGAACCTGTAGTGGTTGGTCCACCCATGCGCAGCTCCAGAGCTGGAGACGAGTCTGTGAAGGCAGAAATTGTTGGTGGAACTGGCCGACAGGGAAGTGGTCCAACTGGACAGGGCTTTTCCAAGTATCAAAAATCCCTTCCTCCTCGTTTTCAGAGGCAACAGCAGGTATGTGTCGTCTGGAGTTCATATTTTGTCTTAAACGGCAGTGCTTTTGTTGGGATGACGCGTACGATTTGTTACGTTAGATACAACAGGAGTGTGTTTAACAAAAAGCACATTTTTTTTTGGTAGGAGCAACTTCTGAAACAGCAGCAGCAGTGGCATCAGCAACATAGCCAAGTGAACCAAAATCAGCTCCAGTACCAGGCGCCCTGTCAGCAGGGACCCTTTGCAGGCACAGCACCTCAACCTGGGCCCAAACAGCCGGCGCTTTACCCCCCTGGCTCAATGGGACGCCCTCCACCTCTGCCCATGAACTTGGATCCACGTTGGATGATGATGTCCTACATGGATCCTCGCATGATGCAGGGACGCCCCACACCTATGGACTACTACCCTCCAAACATGCACCCTTCTGGTTCGTAAACGACTAATAATTAGTGCTGTCAAACGAAACATTTTTAAAAACCAATTAATCGCTCTTCCTCGACCAGATTAATCGCAAATAAATAACTGAAGCTTGTAATGTTTAAATGTAAAATGCAAATGTATGTGAACTCAACACTAAAGAAACACTAGTTTAAATACTGTAATATAATTTTTAAAAACCGGTATATCAATTGAACTTCAAAACAATGGCATTACAAAATGTTTTCATGTTTCAGGATTCCAAAAAAAGTCCTCAAATATCGGCATGGCAAATATGTAATTTGTTTTTGAGGAACAAATACCAACAATTACTCATTATAAAGATGTGCTGAGAGTTGAGAACGTTTATAAGTGTATAATGTAGAAACAAGGCCGCTTAGTCCTTGGTGTTGAATGATGTGACCTGAGTGAGAACAGCTTCTTTCTGTTCACACACACAAGCAGCTCCCTTAGTCCTTGATTTTCTGCTGTGATTCACCTTTTAGACAATCTTGCAACATTTCGCAACTTCTAATCCGCTGCCGTTAATGGAATGCGCAGTCGTTTGAGAGACTGTGCGAATTATTGCATTTTTCTTTCATTATTAACAAAGTGCGCCTTGATTTTACGCTTGCACAATACTGTTGTTCTATCTACGGCTCCATTTGGCAAAGTTTTAAAGTGAAACTCTCTGTCTAAACGTCCTTCCTTGCTCTTATTCAATGCACATACAGTGGCCCCCACAGGAAAACAACTGCAACTGCGTTAATGCTCGTTAAAAATAAACATCGCAATTTAAGTACTCAAAATTAATTGCATGCGTTAACGCGCTAATTTTGACAGCACTACTAATAGTACAATCTTTTTTGTTGCCCAGCTTAATACAATATTAGTATATTAATATTAATACAATGTTTGTGTTTCGCAGGCATTCTAAGTCGAGAGCGTTCTGATTCTGGTGGCTCTGGGTCAGATCAGTATGACAGACAGCAACATGGTGGGCCACCTCATCCGCTTCGTGGCACTCCACCCATTGATCCAAAATTGGCCTGGGGACCAGATGTTTTTCCAGGCGGTAGCGAGGGACGCAGTCTAAGCTCACCACTTCGTCAAAAGGCAGTAGAGGAAGAAGAAATTGGCAAAGGTCAAAGGTAATGTGGAACTCTTTCAAAAATGTAAACATTATCTAGTCAAGATAAAGCATTATCTCACCAAAACAATTTATGTTGGTTTGTGAAATTGACCTGAAAGTAACGCCTTAATATTAACATTTACATCAAAGTAAAAGCAAAAAATGGCCCTAACATTGTTGCAGTTTTTCCCCACAGTATCAAAAATGGTATTGAGTATTGATACTTTTCTCAGTATTGTATCGAAGTTGTATACTAATTCTAGTATTGTGACAACACTAATGCTTCATTTTGTTCCCTCTCAAATTGTCTAGAAGTGATACTCCACCAGCTCATCTGCAAGAAGGAGGCACAACAGCCATTCATCCGCCAAGTGTCTCTCCAAGTTCTCCTTCTGGCTCATCTAACCAAACTCCACCGCCTTTGGGTATTCAAGTTGGGGGCCAAGGTTCAAGCCACCATGGCCACCATCAGCCTTTCATCGGAGGGCAAAGAGGTTATGGCAACTATTCTGACACTGGATCTAGAATGGGCTCACATCTACACCAAAGGGCCAACGCTGGAGGAGCCATGCATGGGTTTGGCCATCAAGACAACAGTCAACAGAACCAGATCTGGGGAAATCCTCATTCACATTATGACCACAACGGCCGGTCTGACGCCTCGGTCTTGGAAACGAACGTGCATCTCCAACATCATGGTCCTTCCACACGCTCTTCTCAATTCACTCTCCATCCTCATAAGCACGAGAATGGACGAGATCGTGAAAAGGGAGAGCCCAAAAAGAGTGATCCCTCACCTCCACTCCTTCAGCCGTCCCTCTCCTCCTCCTGTTCATCTTCATCATCCTCTTCAGCTAGAGAAGATGGCAGTGTAAAGCAGTCCTCACATAATCAAGCCCCAACTCAGATTGAGACTGGTCCCACTCAGGCTTCTGCAAGGAAACAAGACAAGGCAGGAAATGCAAATAATCCACCACAGCAACAGTACCACACGAAGGGTAACCCTCGCAGCCGAGAACACAAAACGGAAACACACTGGGGTCCAAGGCCTGGGAGCAGTAATGTGAGTGGTGGTTCAAACCATAACAGAAAAGCTGGCTCTGGAATGAATTTGAGCACTGAAGGACCCACAAGTGAGAGCAAGCCTTTACCTTACGCAGGAGAGAGCAGCACGGTCAAGCGTGCAGGTCCTATCAAGAGACCAGTGCTTAAAGAAATGAAAAGAGAGCTTGTTGAAGGAGAGGCGGGCGAGAAGGTCGCTGGGGGGTCTAATAAAGAGAAAGAGCAAGAGTCCAGTCAGATCGGAACCAAACAAGACGTTGCTTCTGTGGCTCAAGCCCCGTCTGTACCCAGTAGAAAAGATGATGGCGCCGTCTCGTCAAATAAACCCAGGCATGGTGGGAAGGAGCGAGGTAACAGTGGGGTTACAAGTAAAGGCACAAAGAATGGAGACAACTTCAGCCAGAGCTCTGGCAATTCAGGTCCACAGTCCAGGAGGGAAAGAGAACGTTCTTCAGAAAGAGGAGGCAGCACTTACCATGCAACCTCAACCAGAGGTGGTCGCTCCAACCGTGGGCGTGGAGAGTTCTATGGGCGTGGCAGAGGCTACAGGGGAGCGTACGCCGGCAGTGCAGGAGGTGGCACACGTGGAAAAGCGGGTGGCAGGAGCAGCAGGGATTACAGGGCATCTGCCAACAGTGGATACCACAATGTTACTGCTAATCAGGAGTACAAGCGCGAGGCATCTTCTGGAAGTGGCAGGCATGGGGGTGCGCCACCAAATCCAGGACGAGCTAGGAATCGCAGTGAGACTCGAAGCGAAGGTTCCGAGTATGAAGAGGTGCCAAAGAGGAGAAGACAGCGGGGGTCTGAAACGGGCAGCGAGAGTGCTGGTAGTGATCTCCCGCACTCGGACAAGGACGAGAGGAAGCCTGGTGCAAAAACTGGCGCTGTAGGGGAGAACCTTGCAGTGGGGTCTTCATCGTCTTCAGCTCCGACAAGAAACTCCCAGGCTAGGGTGTTCACACCGAGGGGAGTGCCATCAAGGCGTGGCAGAGGCGGAGGTGGTACCGGAGGAGCTCTTCATAGGAGTGCGGGTGGGCCTGGAGTGTCTGGTGGGCACAGGTCAGGACCTGGCTCTGCTTCTCACGGTTGGTCAGCCAAGTCTGCGTCTGTGAGAAAGCAACAAATCACCTCACAGCTGTCTCCCCCTAAAGATGCAGGCCGTGAATCCAGTGCTGGCAAGACTCTAGCAGAAACGATTCCAAACTCCTCCGCACCCAATTCCTCAGTGCCTACCGCCGTCCAGCAAGGCCCACCTGAGAACGGAAGCGTTGGGAGCCCTCTGTCTTCAAGCAATGCTCTGGCAAATTCTGGTGGCACACCAGCCCAGACTGGTCCTTTGTCTGCCCCAGATGGACGAGGCTTTCCCAACAGAGGATTTGAACGCCCCCCACGGCGTAAGCGCCACGGACGATCCCAGCATCAGCAGGACAAGCCTCCGAGATTCCGCAGGCTGAAGCAAGAGAGGGAAAATGCCGCTCGTGTGAACGGAAGCAGTGTGATCATTGAAGTGGCGGCTGGGCAGCAGCAGCAGCATCAGCAGCAGCAGTCTCCTCCTCTGTTGCAGAACTCCCAGCAAGAAAGCAACAGTACCCCAGTAAGCGAATCCACCACAGCCCCAGTCACGAACCACAAGGTGTCTGCAACCAACAACAACAATAATAACAGCAGCAGCAGCAGCGTTGGTGGTGGAAACCAAACGTTCAACAGTCACCATCACCCCCACGGCAACTCCCAGGCACACCCTTACCATCACCACAACCACGCCCCAGCAGGGGGAGCCAAATCTCCAGATGCCTCCAATCAGAACTCTGACCAGGCCAATGAGGAGTGGGAAACCGCCTCGGAGAGCAGTGATTTCACGGAGTTTCGAGAGAGGGAAGTTGGAGGAGGTGGTGGCAAACCTTACTCCTCCCACCACCAGCATCACCACCACCACCACCACCACCATCCATCAGGACGAGGGGGCGGAGCTGGCGATCGAGAGATGACGGCCAAAGAATTGGCAACCAGCAAGAGAAGCTTCTCCAGTCAGCGGCCAGGGATGGAGAGGCAGAACCGAAGAGTAAATGCTAGTGGTGGAGGAAGAGGCCCAAGGGGTCCGCCCACAGGTGCTGGAGGCGGAGCCGGCGGTGGTGGCGGGAATCGCGGTGAGAGGCGTGGCAACTGGCCCTCTCCTAAAAACAGGAAGTGATTTTGTTTCCCCCCTTTGGTTATTGTATCAGACGCATTTTTTTTTTTTTTTTTTTTTTTTTTACCCACTTCTCTCTATACATGTTAACATTTATTGTTAAAGAATAGCTATCCAGATCATTCTAGATCTTATTATTTATAACTTATTTTTGTCCCATTGTTAAAAATCTAGTCTGTGCCCTTTCACATCAGCCCTCTCTTTAGATTTTACATACTCCTCCACATTTTAATGGAAGTGTTTCCTGATTGATAGAGCGTTCACGTGTTCGGTTGGGATTTACAAGCACAAGATGGCTTCCGCCGGATAATGATGTGCTTAGATTGCGAATACTGGCCCTGCAATGTGTTTGTGTAAGACCAGTGGTTTGATCAGTAAAGAGGCCAAGGTTGATGTTTTGTACTCGTATATTTGATTCACATAATTCTCCATATTTTCCTCTTTTAATAAGAACACCAATCTGAGATTTCTTTTCCTTTTTAATTCGTGCCCTTCCGCAAAGCTTTTCTTTCTATCAACCTCCATTCTCTTTTAAAGGTGGCTAGATTTCTTTTCCCAGTTTTCCACAACACAAATATTTTTTTTATAAATATATATATATACACACATATAAATATAAACCTTTATTTTCAATTAGATCATGACTATTACTGTGCTTCGCCCACCCAGTAACACACTTTTGTTTTTTTTTTTTGTTTTTTTTTGTGTTTTTTTTCTGCTTGATGAATAACAATTCTATACTGTCATGCCCTGTTTTTCTGAATGATGTTTATTTCCCCCTTTTTTTTTTTTTTTTAAAAGGTCTTCTCTGCTCATTGCTTTGCGTTTTCAAATAGTTTCATTAGATGTTTGGGTCTCGGCATGGAATTGTCAGATATTGCACATTATACGTGTTTGTTTGATGAGATGATGTCGATTTGAAGGTTCTTCAGTTTGACTTTAGTGTTCCATCCTCGTTCTGTTGAAAGCATCAGCTACGGATTTACCTTGACTTGCACTCGTGAAGCCAGTAAAACTTCAGATCTGAGGGAAAATGAAGCAGGTTCTCCTCATTGAGATGACTAGCTTGTCATCTGGCATCTGGAACGGAAGTATTGCGTCAGTCACTTTTCAGTTGTACAATTTCCTCTCTTTTATTCCAACACTAGACATTCAACAGCTCCTCTAGTGTGCGAGTCCCTGGAAACGTGTTTCAGAAGTACGAGCGTCATCTCATGACTCGAGTCGATGCCAAGGAGTCCGCGGCCCTCTTGAAATTGTACGCAATACCACACTGGTTTATCGGACAGGTCGTCGGCCACCTTCAAAGTCTGAGGTTTACCAATCAAGAACGAAACGGACGAAAGCATTGTCCTGTCGTCTCTCCGACCAGCATTTGTAATCCGACGGTGTAAGTTGGGGCACGTTTGTTCTCTGGGAATGCCTTGGTCGGAGTCCTAGCTTTGAAATAACGCGATTCTGAATGAGATGTATGTGCAAGTAGGGCATTTCAACAGAAGTGTGTGTGTGTGTGTGTGATCTCTCCACGTGGTGTGCTCTTCAGAGGGTAGGACGCTTTGTGCGGTGACAACAAGTCCCAGTTGCCCGTTTTGACACTATTAGGATGTTTATTTTATATAGCATATTTTCATTATATGCATTCTAGTGTGTGTATGTTATTCCAAATGCAGTGCAGTGGAAAGAAAATTCGATAATGGGATTTTTTTTTTCCTTCCGTAAAGGGGGGGAAACTGACTAAAATGAGGTGTTTTTACATGAGGCATTTTACCAAGATCTTTCCATCCTCTGGCTTGGTCGATCTGCCCATTGAAGGCTGTTCTCCAAAAGACTTTCAGTGCGGCTCATTTTCACTCAATCTATTGACATGGTCACATTATATGCACCAATATTTGGGGGGGAAATAGAAATGTGTATTCCTTGAAATACTCAGAGATTGTATTATAGTTCTAACTATACCAAGGTACCCGAAGTTATTACTGCTGTTCTAGCATCTATGGCTTGTTATTGGATCCTTGATATACACACGTGTATGTATATTGGTATGCATCTGAGGTTTGTCAGCCCCAACTTACATTCCCACACACAGTTGTTGCCATTTTAAGTTCAAGGGAGCAATGTTCAAGCAGAGAAGTGTCTTATAATAAAAGTTATACAGAGAAAAAAAAGTTAAATAAAAATCATTTGTTTTAATGCAAGACGTGTGTTTGCCGTCTGTTCATTTTACCCAAATGACTCCACCTTTTTTTTCCCTTATGCTGCCCTCTAGTGGATCAGCCAAGCAAGTCTGGAGCACCAAAACGCCGAGCTCTTCTTTAATCACTTCACACAGTTCACAAACATCACTTCTAAGTTCTGTTATTTGAGTGAGAACCGACTCAATATGCTCGTTTATTGTTTGAGTGCGATTGCGTGCGTGTTTCACCTCCTGAAGTATTTTACATAATCTGGTCCAAAAGTACAAATGTAGGTTCAAAAATTAGAAATTACATTAATGCCGCTTTTAGGTATCGAAGTCTTTCATTGTCCTATGTGTGTGTTGTTTGTTTTTTTTTTTTTTAGGAAAGGATGTCAATATGGCCACTAGGAACCATACTGAACTGGCGTTCTGCATTATACCCACCCGGTTTTATTTCAATTAACCTCTTTTAAGCAGATGATGTGTTATGAATTTTTATTCAACCGAGATATATGTGTTTGTAGGATGTAAAATTATTTATAGAATGATGTAGGAATTAATATAATTTAGGACCTTGTGGTCACCTAAATTTTAGGTGACTCAAGGGGGCGGAGCTTGTCTTATGGTCACGTGGCTCATGGCGGAAACGTCCAATCAGCGTTCTTGTTGTACCGCTGCGGCTGACATCGACCCTGGGAGATCTCAGAGGTAAGACCGACAAACGCTTTTAACTCTAAAAAGCAAGAAAGTACAGTTACCTTTCAGCGTTTGTTAAAAATACATTCGACCTGTGTTTATTTTTCAGTCGTTAATTTGAAAATCAACGCTGATTTTGCGTAAAATTGAAATTTATCAAACATTTCCTCCAGAGGCCTAGTTTGAAGGTTTTGCTAACAAACGACGTGCTGAAATTTTTTCCCGTCGGAAAAAAGGTTTAAACCTACTCGATAAAACTGAATTTAAGCCTTTTAGGATAAAACTGAATTTCTATTGCAAAATATTCTTTTTTTAAAGCACGTTGTTTTTGTAACCCACAGCGGCAGTTACGGAAGCTAGCGGACAAGCTAATGCTAAGCTAGTGCGTCGGGCCACCCAGGCCAAATGTTTACGACATGGTGTTGCCGATATTAATATGAGCTCATTTTAGATTTGTGTAACTTTATTGTGGATCTGTTAAAAAAAGAACTCTATTTCTGTGCCTTTACAGTTTCCCAACATGAGTAGCTCCGAGGAAGTGTCGTGGATCTCTTGGTTTTGTGGTCTCCGTGGAAATGAGTTCTTCTGCGAGGTTTGACTTTATTAATAATATAAAACATTATTAGAGGTGTATAACATGAACACCTTTTGCACGATGCTTTCATAAACCGTGTGGTTTTGTATAATTTTAAGAGAACACATACACACATAAAGTACGTATTATTGCTCTGTAATATCTGATCTTTATTTTGCAATTGTATTCCTTAAAAATCTATCTTTTTATTTGTTCAGAACTTTTTAATTCATAATCGCAATGACTGCTTTTTAAGGGCTCTTTCTGTTGTCTTTATAGACAGTATTATATGTATAATTGTGCAAAGATTTTGGATCGTTGTGGCCCTGTAAACCTATTTTGGGCCAATCTCTAAAAATTGTGAGAGAATAAATATAAAGCAGAACGTATCTGACTGGTCTGAGATCAGTACAGCGTATAATATATGAATCCCTGTGATATTTAAAATGGTGTGTGTTCTTGCAGGTGGATGAGGACTACATTCAGGACAAGTTTAATCTCACTGGACTCAACGAGCAAGTTCCGCATTATAGACAAGCCCTGGACATGATCTTGGATCTGGAACCTGGTTAGTGTTTGTTCTGGTTTTATTTCTGGCCGTCTTATTGTCAGACAATCAGGAGAACCATAATTATTAGAAACTACGCTAACCAATTATAATAAAAATTAAATTGTAATAAAACAATATGCAGACAGACACAACTACCACAGCAATAACACACCTTCTGGTGCGCTTAGTGATCATGTAATCCGTCAAGTCAATCTTGAAAAATGGCTTCTTTTCAGAAATGCAATTACACGCTGCTTTTTTTTGCCAATTTGCACATTTTTGAAAAGTAAAAATATCTTAATAAATGTATTTTAAAGATCTATTATCTGAATTGCTTCTCCATTTCTGGGTCTCAACATCTCAATGCTTTCATCCCTGTCGCTCATTAACATCACCTGACATCACAAAGTGTGTCTCTGATCTCTCTCTCTCTCTCTCCCGCTTCTGTGGCTCTTTCTGCAGATGAGGAGCTGGAGGACAATCCCAATCAGAGCGACCTGATCGAGCAGGCGGCTGAGATGCTCTACGGGCTGATCCACGCTCGCTACATCCTCACTAATCGCGGCATTGCCCAGATGGTACCAGCACCACCCGTCATCACTGCCACCGGCTCTGTTTTCTGAAGTGATATACATGTTGGCTTCTCTTTCAGCTGGAGAAGTATCAGCAGGGAGACTTTGGCTATTGCCCTCGTGTTTACTGTGAGAATCAGCCCATGCTGCCTATCGGTGGGTTTCCGTCCTGGTTTCGCCGTTGTTCTGAAGCGATGCTTTGGATTTGATTAAACGAACTAAAGTGTGTGTCGTTCCTCAGGGCTCTCCGACATTCCCGGCGAGGCCATGGTGAAGCTCTACTGCCCCAAGTGTATGGACGTGTACACGCCCAAGTCCTCCCGGCACCATCACACGGACGGGGCTTATTTTGGGACCGGCTTCCCTCACATGCTCTTCATGGTTCACCCCGAGTACCGACCAAAAAGGCCTGCCAACCAGTTCGTGCCCAGGTTTGTGGGGAAATCCAATTCTACAATCTGTGACATAGTTGGTCTTTTGCTATTTTTATACTGGTTAAAGTGTGAAGCCGCTTTATTGGGACAAATCATATCTCAGAGTGCTAATTCTTTGTGAATTGGTCGTGTCCCAATTAACAAGAGTCGACTATATGTTGCAGACGTCAAACACTTTTCTCAAACCGACTTTAATATTGACACTTTTTTTCTCTTGTTAAACTCTAAATTTTAACTTAAGGATAAAAACGAGTTAAGTACTAAATTGAAACCAAAGACATTAAAGCCTGACATTAGGCCCAAGCGCTTGTTTTGTATGATTTTGTTCTGCATGTTTTATTATAATTATATATATATATATAATTTTTTTTTATATTTTATATTTAATAATAAAACCATTATGCTATTGTATAATAGGGTCCTACAGCCGTGTAACTTTAGCATGACATGAGGTTCCTCTGCTTCCTGGGTGCAATCGCAGATGTCGGCATTGTACAGTTTGTTCTGTAGAAATCTTGCTTCCGTAGAGTCACTAATGGTGATCAAACATTTACGTACATTTGGAGAGTGCAACTGCGTCTAATATATTTTAATCATTGGTTTACCTTTTGGTGAAATGTTCATCTTTCTTTGTTTAAATTAATGTTTAAATTCAAAATACTTAATGTTTTTGCTACAATATATTTATATATAGTTCTGCACATAGAAATATTCATGTCAGTAACCAGGCAGTTGTTTTACAATTATTCTAACACATACAAATTTCAATAAAACCAATAGAAAAGGTCTCAACGTAACCTCCGCGTTAATCCACAAGTTCTGGATTCTGATTGGCTGTCTCCTCTCAGGCTCTATGGTTTCAAGATTCACCCCATGGCGTACCAGCTCCAGCTACAGGCAGCCTCCAGCTTCAAGAGTCCCGTGAAGGCCATCCGCTAGGAGGCTGAGCGGCGTGGGACTGGGTGCGTGTGTGTCTGTCTACATGGCCCTGCTCTTCTCCAACAATTTGTTTTAGATTTGACAAAGACGAAAGTTCCAATGTGGAGAAGAGTGACGTTTCAGTCGGTGCGAAACGTTGATCTTCTGTACAGATAATGAGGTGTTACTCGTGAAAACCATTTCAGTTTAAACCAGGTAGAACGTAAAGTTTAAATAACGGATAGATTCTCCGCTCTGTGTTCGCCGGGCTGTTCTCTAAGTAATGTGTGTAAAGTCCAGCGGAACGCCCTGATCAGACCCGGGAATGTGCGGCAGAGAAGGAACGAAATAAAATGGCTTCGCCGAGCAGATATTTGGCCTGTTTTTGCTTAGTTTTTCACGCGGTTGCATGGACAGGGCCGTGTGTTTGGTTTGGCTTCAGCTCTGTGTGATATTACCTGGACTGGTGAGATTTTACTTTATCGGATTGTAAGATTTTCAGTGCATGTTTTAGAAAAGACACCGATGCGATCAGCGTTTCCCACTGATTTTACCCCCAGAACCAGAACGTTGGGGCCCGACTCCCCTCTTTGCAGCAGGCTTGTGTTGGATGTGTATGAGTAGGACATATACATTTAAATGGATTTCATTTTCTTGTCCATTTTCTTTCTTGTTGGTCCTTGATGTTTATTTTTCCTTTACAGCTGTTGTTCACAATAAACGTCTTTTCCAAAAACATCTTTCCACTCTCAATTGGGTGTATATGGCCTGTATACTGTGTGTATACAGACCATGCTTAAACAAGGCTTGACGTCTGTAACATGTTTTTTTTTTTTTTTTAATGTACACGGCATGTTTAGAATGACAATGTACAGTACTGTAAGATGTGGCAAAGACGCCAAACCTTGCAGTCCTGGGACGGTTCATAACTCCTCCTTGACTCCGTCTATGACGAGCGGATTGGATGCTTCGCGCTTCAGGAAGTTGAGGAAATCGTTCACTTCACGGGCTCCCTGAAACAAATGATCTTTATCAACCAGCAACTCCGCAAATAAATCCACTCCCCACTTACATTACACACATACGCATCTGAAATCAAAACCTTTACCTTCACCTTCTGAGTGGCAAACACCTGCTCTACTCCACAGAAAAGCAATGTCATAAATTACCTCAAATCTTCTCGGCTCTTCTTTCCGACCAGCAGGGGCCAAATAAATTGTAGGAAACCTGCAAAAGAAGTCAAGAAGTATGATTAAAGCGATGTGATTGGCTGGAGAGAGAGGAGTTGGGATACGTGCCCTTGGACGTCGTAGCCCTGCGGGACATCGTTGGCCGTCGCGTCCATCTTGGCGATTACAATATTGGGATCAGCGTAGAGCTGCAGAGCAAACGGAAGAGTGAGGGACATCCCAGAAACCAACCATCAAACTTCTAACCTGACCTTATCTGCCAGCTCGGCGTATTTGGGCTCCAGTTTCTTACAGTGGCCGCACCACGGAGCGTAAAACTCTATTAGAACGTCTTTCTCCGGGTCATTCACGATCTCCTCAAACGTGTCGGCCACAACCACCTGCCAAGAAACGGACGTTGATTTGAAACGGGCAAAAAAGAAAGCCGCACTTTCACCTCACGGACCTTCACCGGTCCGCCACTTTTGACAGGAACCGGTTCAGATTTGACGTAACGCTTCAGACGTCCTGCAAAATACTCGTCCAGAAAACTCTCTAAAGACCGACCGTCTCGTCTGCAGAAATATGGCAGTTAGAAAAAAAAGAAAGTGAGTGAACTTGTCAGTATGACCACTAGGGGGACGTTGAATAACCTAAAGCAGGTTGAAAAAGCAGCTATGTCCTATTTTGGCACATGCATTAATTATGTGAAATAGAATTCGTGAAATACATAAACTAACAAAACATGGTACTTACGTGAATTCCTCCCGCATGCTGTATTTAGACCCGGCTTTGGTCCTGATGGTGACAAAGGGCAGCTCGGCTCCATCCTTTTCTCCCAAACCAAAGTCTTCCTCCAGCTCCTCGAGAAAATCGTTGCGATTTGCCACCGAGAACAACAGACCCTGGGAACTGAACTTTGACGCAATCTTCAGCACTCTAAGCACAAACAGGACACATTTTAGCACAGTTTAAACACACACACACACACACACACACACACACACACATACAGTGCTGCTGTGTGGACAGAGTTACTTTTCTGTTATTCATATAAATGTATTGGCGCAACACTCCTTGGAGATGACGTAATTGCATTTTTTTTACGTAAGGATCACAAATATATTTTCTTGACTTGCCTGTTTCTCCAATAGTTGGAACCTTTGGGATTGCGAAGATAATCCAAGTCGTAGTACGCCGTCAACAAGTCTCTCCTCCTCAGCGAATCCTTATTATCCTTGGTCAAGTGGGGACAAAGTCCAAATCTACAAAAGCAATCAACTTTCTGATCAGGCGAAGTTTCAGATGTTCCAGCGACTCTGTGATGTCACTTACATGCTGTCTCTGATGAAGCGCCGCAAGCCTGTGACGGACAGGGGGAGCCGCTGCTTCACCACGTTCTCCTCAAACTTACTGTGGAGTCTCGGGGGTCTGAAGAGCAGCACAGACCTGCAGAAGGACGGTTCACATGTGGATCATGTTCTTAGTGGCATCTTGAGCGTGTCTTACTCGTGAGTGACATCGTATTGCTTCCCAAGCTGGAGATCAGTGATGTGGCCGAACCGAAAACCATCCCTCATTAGACTGGCACCTTTGAGGAACTCTGAGATTTGAGAGCTGTCCTTCCCTGAGAAGAAACCTGCAAAGGGGTTCCACAGGAAAAAAAAAAGTAAACGTTACCAATAATAAATGACAAAACATACTAAATACTGTACTGACTATTAAAAACTAAACACTAAATACAATTTGTTAATGCTGCATATTAAAGACCGTTTTGATTTCCGTAGTTAGTAGTACTTTTCTTCTGCAAGGATTTAGTTTACTCAGTAAAAATATAAAAAAAATGTTCAACCCATACACATTTTTATCATATACACATGTACATATGCAACAGACCAGTCTACTGATGGTAGTTATGTTCCAAAAGAGAGAGATATCAATGGATGGATAAATAAATGAATGGAGCGAGACAGACAGACAGACAAATAAATATATATCCTATCAATAAATGGATAGATGGATATTTCTACACCTAAAAGTCCTTACCTACGACACTGGCATCAAAGTTGTTGATGAAATTGTCCAGGTCATTTTCACTTTGCAGATGCACAGAATCAGGTCCAGCCTGCTTCTTCATATACATCACAATTCCATCTGTTGGGATCAGCATAAGCAAAACATATCAACAACACCAGATCATATTCCCATTACAATCCCAGCAGGAAACACCCACCAGCTGAGCGTGGACCATCATAGGAGGACGACTCCTGTCCACTGCGGAATATTTTCAGCGTTGGGTATCCAGTCACAGCAAACTTCTTGCAGGTCTCTGTGTTAGTAGTGCAGTCTACCTGAAATGTGCGTCACTCAAGTTTAACTTCAAGACACTCAGAAACAACACTTTCTACGTTTATGATAAACATTTGAGAATAAAGCCCACTGAGCAAGCCATTAGGAAACAGTAGACGATTGAAAGATATTATGAATGACATTTTAAATGATGAATATTAGACACTGGCTAACCTTGGCTAACGTCACCGTTCCTTTCAGACGAGCGGCAGCACTTTCGAATTCAGGGGCGAGTTTCTTACAGTGACCACACCTGGAAACAAACAGACAAAGCGTCAACACACGTCAAGAGAAACGGGGGGAAATTGAACATTTCTAGCGATAAAACATGTCAGGTGACTGAAGGCCTTACGCATTTCTAGCAATAATATTTAATAAGACGCAAATCATACATTTGCACCAATTACTGGTTGTGGCATTTCGGTACCATGGACAGCGACACAAAGTACTTCATGTAAAAAAAGATGAAAGAATGCGGTTTCCGTACTTTTCTATAAAATATGTTGTTACTATTGAGTTTATAACTGTAGAAATAAGCATATGTACATACCATGGTGCAAAAAACTTCACCAGCAGCGTCTCATGCTCGGGCGCGAGGTAGTCGAAGTCAGCGTCCCTCAGCTCGAGCACATCACTGCGTCCGCGCGCTGACGAAATGAACGTGCAAACGGCCAATATACACGCAAACCAGCGCAACAACAAAGTGTCCATTAAGACAGTATTGCATGTGTCATAAATAAAGACACAAAAACGATTTATTCATGAGGCTTCCACCGATTTGCTTGCCGGGGTAAGGGGGGTGTAAAAAGAAGTACGCTGGTGAAGTGGCAGATGATTGGTTGGAAATTCAGGAGCGGGTGAGATGTAAGATGGTGATTGGTCGAGGGAAATGCCACTCAAAGTGACGCTCACCGCAGTCTCTTCTGGGTAACGTGGTTTACTGTACAATTGCGGCTACGTTGATTACATATGTAAAACGACAAGCAGCACGATTAAAAAATAAATAAATACACAATATTTTTTTTAACTACAACGTTAATCACAATTATTATCTGAAAGTATGTAGGCAACTTGCATTTGTTTTGGACTGACACAATTTACTTTTAAAATATATGTAATTTAATAGCCAATAAATACAAATTTATCGTTCCACAAAACACAAACCAGAGACGACACAAGAACTATGACAGTAAAGCTTAAAATGAGTGGAGATAATTATGTATATCATCACAGCAAAACAAAACAATGAGAGTAGAAAGACAATCGTCAATCATCATTTTTTTGCCTTTTCACAAAAGCCTTTGAGACGGCATGTTACAGACAATGGTTATTTAAATTTGAATTCCTGGTTATTTAAAAATGTTAAAAAATATCTGTGTTAAATTAAAACATTTGTAGCAAGTTAAATAAAAAATTGGGGAATTTCAGGTAACACTGGGTTCACAGTTTCAAATCCATTTTTTAAAACTCGTATGTAATCGCATCGGCAATAAACGGAACAGTTTGACCATTTTATGGCTGGACACAGCTTCGTCTGGTGCTGTTGATTAAATGATTATTTAATTCATTTGCTGGATCTGTGAAACAACAGAACGAGGTCTTGAAATCGACCAAAAACCTATGAAAATAAAAAAAGATTTAATTAACAACAGAACAAGACACACACACACAGACACATTGTCATTACCAACACTTTAAACAGAATTGTTATACTTTTATATTTTTAAAATACATAATTTAACAACAAAACCAAACCAATAATGTTATTTCAAAATATGTTTTACAGCTTGTTTGAAAATTTGTATTTATTTTATTGAAAAGCTTAATCGAAAAAGTATTAAAACAAACGTTTTTATAATACAATTAAGAAAAACTACAGTCTCCCTGTAATTCCTTAGTATAAACTAATCAACAGTACGTGCACTTCACTTGATAGGTTAAAGGCAGAGCACAATTTCGACATGGTTCGCCATATTGACAATCTCACTTTACTTTACTTTAGTGATCTAATGGTTTATCCTGAACCTGAACATGTCACAGGTTTCAACCTGATTTGGGCACCATTTATTATACTTCAAAACATTTTTGGACGGAGAAATATTTTTTTTCCATAATTGGTACAATAATAATGTGGGTGTGTGGCGAAGTGGGACCTGGCTGGCCGTTGTGTTGCCCAGTTGGGCTGCGATGGCATGGAAAGTGTCCGGCTTGGCTCCTCTCTGCTGACAGGTGGTCAGGATCACCCGATCAGCTTCCCTTTCAGCACAAACAACATCATGTGATTACAAACGATCATTTATGGAGGCAAATATAGTTTGTGGAATGCTACATTACATTTCAAAACAAACTTCCAGAAATGACTAACCGGGTCCAGAGCAGAACTCTTCTCTCAGGTGACCCGCAGCTGCTGTTCCGATCTCTAGCCGAGCTTCCGGAAGATTCCTGGCCTTGGTCTGATGAAGAAGAGCCACCATCTGCTCTCACCTCACTGCGGGTATTAGCTTTGGCGCACTGAGAAGACATTTAGAGGTGACCTGGCGTTAGTGAACGTTGCTTGACATGTCAAGTGTTTCTCGCATCACCTGAACTTTTCTTCTCTTGCGCTTGAAGATGCTCTGGACCGGCTTTGCTCGTCTGTCTGAGCTTCTCGAGCTTCCACCCGTGCGTTCGAGGGGCACTTCATCTGCACAACTTTCAGTTTGCTCGTCTGGGTGGAGTTGCTTAAACAACACCCAGAATTCCTCCAGCAAGCGAGGATGGCCGCGGAACAGCAGCGTTAGCCGAGCTTTTTTCTGTGGAGACAAAGAGACAAATATTCAAATCAAATTAAGGCTTTGCTTTTATTTAACCAGCAGGCTTTTTACGAGTGGAATCAACCCAAGTTTTATTTATTTATTTATATTTTTTTTTATAGAGCATCTTTCCCAGTTGGTCACAATCACAAATGTTTTATGACTAGTCGCCAAGGAGGTTTATATCTTAAATCAGCCTGCCATACAAGAGTAGAGGAGAGAAGAGAAGAGAAGAGAAACACATAGGAGGATTGACACAAAGACGTTTTTTTTCCTCTCGTCACACTTCCTCTCGTGCGCTTTGAGACAGTTAAAACTGTGAAAAGCGCCTCACAAATGCTCTGAACTTGAACACAGCTCGTGTACTTCCGCATAACAACCATTGCCTTTCATCATAATTAAAGACGTCCATCAAAACAGTCAACTTTCTGGATTTAAAGCGCAAGGATCAAGAAGTTGGAGAAGCTCTGCGAGGCTCATGCCTGTGTTCACCTTAGTGACCCAAAAGCAGATCAATTTGGTCAGTAAACCCAAAAACAATTCACACAAAAGGCACAATTTTTTGTATTTGTAGTGTGGCTTTTAGTTTGAAAAATACAATAATTTACATCTAAACTAAAAATGCCAATTCAATAATTAAGACGGACAATCTATGGAAAAGCCTTTACTAGTGCTCAACTACCTCTTTAAGATCAACATGACCGTGCACTGATGGCTCTTGTAGAAGATGAACGACGCTTCGATGAACAGTCGATTTCTCTCCGAACGCCTCCTTAAGTTGGTGCAAAAACCGCCGGCTGCGTTCGAAGGTCTGCTGCTCTGCAAACTAAGACAATTAAGCGTGTCAAGCGGAACGTTTAAGTGCTAACAGCGAAACGTGTGGATAGCGTTCCTCACCAGGCCGCACTCTCTGGCTTGATCCGGATGCAGAAAGGCTGCGAAATCCTGGAGAAGCTCAGGAAAGTCTTGCAGCAGAGGCTTCAACCTCCTCAGTAGATCGAGCGAAGTGTGTCTTTCTGGATCCTTCTCAAACTCCGACAGAACACACAGCACCTTCTCCATTTTTCCAGGCATGGCCTGAAAAGCGCTTTTCACCTGCACACACCACCACACCACTTTCAGAACAAAGCACCACGCTGAAAATGCACTGAGTTCTTATTAAGCTCAATTTCCTGCGTAAAGTTCAAAGAAGTCATGTGAAAGAACTAGTGCTGTCAAACTATTAAATATTTGTAACCAATTAATAGCACTTCACCGACCAAATTAATTGCGATTAATCGCAATTAAATGACTGAACTAATAAGCCATCAAGAACCTTGAAATTAACTGTTGGCTTGAAAGACATATCTCTTAAAGAAAAATTTTCTTAAAAACAATAATTGTCATATAAAAAATATATATTTCACTTTTGCAAAATACTGTACACAAAGTTTTAAAATGAAACTCGTCTAAACATCCTTCCTTTGTATGCCGAGCAAACGAAAGCACCCACAGGACATAAACTGTAACTGCGTTAATCCGCGTTATTTATCGTGATTTAGCATTTAAAATTAATTGCATGTGTTAATGCGTTCATTTTTACAGCCCTAGAAGGAACATAAAAATGAGGAGAGAGTAAATAAATTACCCCGAAAATCAAATTAAGATGAATTGCAATGAAATGTCCCAAGTTTATTTTTCATTAAAGCTTCTTGCTTTTAAATTATTATTCCTCAAATGGTTTTCTTGAGTAGAGCATGGTCTTCTGCTGCTGACATATTTTCATTTCCTTTGAAAATGGTATTCTTGCACTTTTACTCCGGTAATTACAATAAAATGTTCACTTTTGATGAGTGTATCACGGTGCTGATGTTATATATTACTCTTTTGCAACTCTACACGGGAAATGCTATGTGAACTTTTTACATTTGATATTACAAGCGCTGTAAACAACTATGCAATCATTCAAAGTCGACGCTAAGAACACGTCACTCGCCTTTTCCAGATACGCTTGAGCAAGAGCAACATCAGTAGCGTCTCTGTACAGGTCGTCCGGAGGGTCTCTGTAGTGGTCATCAGGTTCGTCCTTGGAAAGGGTGATGGTGGTTTCCACATTCGGTGTGCATTTATCATCTAGAAATGTGGTTTAAGAAACAGCAAATATACGTCAGTAACGTCTGGCTTTGGTGACTGACCTGAAGATGGTTAGATTTACCATTGTGCACATTTCCTTCCTGTTCACATGTCGTCTCTGTATCGGTTTTTGACAAATTCTTCACGGCTTCCTGAAACATAGAAGTAATGGGACAAGAGCTTGATTCTTACAAAATGATACTGAAACAGATTTCTCTCAATTATGGCCTTTTAAAAATTAGTGATGGAACAATGAATCCATATTAACGATGATAATTGAAACAGAAGTCGGGAGCAAGTTGGTTTTCACAACTCTGTAAATATTGTATAGTTTTTGTAAAATTTTTTGAGATTGAATGGAGTGTTTGTTTTGTTAGTATTCACTACAAGTGCACGATTAAAATTTTTTTTTTTTTTTTCGGATTTCCTGTAAGGTTTTTCCTTTCACTTTGCCTACCACCACACGAGCCATCCACAACAGGGGGGCTGTACAAGACAAGACAGTATGCTTCAAATGGTAATATGTGCTGTAAGCTTAAATTGGTGCAGAAATAAGAACTCTGAGGGCCGACCACAAATCTCAGAGTTTGAAGGCCAGAGATAAGAACTTCCACTTGACTCAATGCCCAGAAAGCCAGGTGTGAGAAAAGGAATGTCGGTTTTGTGAAAGATGTATCTGCCAATTACATTGAGTATTTCCAGCTTTTTTGCTATAATAAAGGATCAGTTGGGGAGAGCGAGAGGCGGAACTGATATTGTTGGTGTCTGCAACCTCTCAGACGTCCAAATTCTTGATGTTAACACTGAACTTTGTGTGACGTATTTTATTTCATTGTGCGATTGGAAAGACCCGTAGAGGCAAAAGGATTTTAGACCCAACAGATGCTTATATTTGCGTAAATACGGTATTAAAAAATATGAATATTTTTGTATTAAAAAATGTCTAATTTTTATAAAATTTACTGCAGAATAAAAAATGCGATTAATGACTGATTAATCGGACAAATAATACACTGGTATTCTAAAAATGATCAAAAGTTGGAGCTCTATGTTTACGGCAAGTCTCACCTGACGTTCTGAAACTCTATCTCTGCTGGCTTCGGCCTCCGTCTGCTCATCACTGCCGAGTGTGTGTTTCGTAAGCGGCTTCTCGCAGTGATTATCCACAGCTACAAGGTCCTCCATGTCCGAATCTTCCTCTTCCCTGTTCGACATGGGACTCCCAGAAGATTCGGAAAGTGTGAGCAGCAGTTCTGTATAGTCTTCTTCAACTAACTCCTCTGCTTCGTTCTCACGAGCCTCTCCATCATCTTCATCAAACTCATCCTCTTTCAGTCCGGATTCCCGCAGAGAGTCGACAAATGTCTCTTGAGTGACCTGTGGTTCTGCTTGCAACCCATCATTTGTGTTGAGACCATCAGGTCTTCTGTTGGTCCTACATATCAAGGGTTGGGATGTTTTTGGTGCCAGGCGTTTATAGGCCTGACGTTTGACGTTGTTGGTAGAATTCACACGGTCTGGGAGAGGAAAGCGATTGCTAGGTTTTGAAGCATTTTCTGTGGATACCAAACCAGAAGGTTTAGGTAGAAGTTTGGGAAGAGAAAACGTCTGACCGACACACTTTTTAGTGAACACGACTGGACCAGAGTTCATCTCAAGGAAGGCCGTAGTGTGAGGAAGCGCAATGATTAGTTCACCTTGATTCCCTTCAGCTAAATGTCCCATTGGATTTAAACGTGTTCCTTCAGCAGGACTCGAATTGAACTGAGTTGCTGGTACGGAGATGAGGATTTGAGCGTGAGGAGCGCCAAGAGGAGAATTAAACCCTGGTGTTTCCAGAGACCCAATGGAGGTTGCACAGTTGGACTCACTTTGGTGTTGTAGTTGTGGGATGCTGGCGATTGTCATGGCTCCTAGATGTCCACTCAAAGCTCCATTATTTAATGCAGTTCCTGGGTTGACCATCAGATTATTGGGGGGCGCTGCCGTTTTGGGTAAAATACTTGGCAAGTGGCGAAGAGCCTGGTTTATTGCGTCCGTTGACGGGGCAGGTTTTTCAGGCTTAGCGTTGGATTTTTTCCTCCTGTGTGAAAGTTTAAGGACTTGAGCTAATTTCTCTGGAAGACTGTGTGGGAAACTGGTGACTTGGAGGAGGTTGGAGTGTTTTTTGTCCGTGCATGAGGGCCGTGACTGAGAGCTGTCAGGTGATGGGTTAAGTTGCGTTCCGTGCTTGTAAAAAAGTGTGAGATTTTTCTAAAACAAAAGACAGACATAAAAAGTGGAGGATAAGAGGGAATTGCACAGAGATGGCTCGTCTTTAGCAGAGAAACACTTACCGATAGCCACTTAGGCAAACAGCTTGGATCTTTCTCCACTGGGGGGCGCTGGTCACTAGGATGAACTCTCTTGCAGAATAAAGGCATGCTGGGATTTTTTCCTTCCAAAAAGTAGGTCTAAAACAAAGGTTATATCATGTACGTTTCTCCATTATTACCACCAACATAAATACACGTTATTGAAATTGTGAAAAATGTGCAAGACTAATACAGGAGCGGTAGAATTAATGTACTTTTTCTAACAAATAAAAAACTTACAAGTGCAGTGTGCACAAATATTCCGAGTCAATACTTTGCAGAACTCCTGAATCCTGAATCAGAATCCTGTTTCGCTTACTCACCTTAATGATCGTGGGAGACGACTTAAGACACTGATCACGTATGTGCGCTTTTAAAGCCGACAAGCTCTTAGCAGCTAGTAAATAGCGGCAGGTCAGTTGGAGCGGACGAATGGTACATCTCAAGTGTTTATGGCCCAGAATGGCAAGACTGGAAAGGAAGAGCGAGAAAAGCATCAGGAGTTCTGTATACTCATCCTGCAGAATAAAGGCATTTACTGATCCAGGTTCTTACCAGTCCTCAGCCGGTGTGAACTTTGCTTTGCAGGTGGAGGGACATAACGGGGCTACAGGAAGCAGCTCTGGGTAGAGAAACACCGGCCGCGTCGCCATCAACCAGGCTAAATGAGCCGGAAATCCAGATCCTAAACAATTTAAAAAAATTATAATGTGAAAACCATGCTGCAAAAAAATGCACATGAAAAAAAAAAAAAAAAAGAAAAAAAAAAAAAAAAAAAACACAAGAACCAAAAACTTCGACAAACAATAACAAAAATCTTGTTGCACCAAAGATTTGTTTCTGCACATAAGTTCCTGTTCTCATTAGTTCATATTACTCTCATATAATATAAAGAAGTAGTTGTTTTCTTAAATTGAGAAGCATTGTGCCTTCAAAATTAGAATATTTGACTTGACATTTTTTGTTTCAGGAGGTTCTGTGCTAAAACACAGTCTAAATGTATATTTGGAAAAATATCTCAATTCAGTGTAAAATCCCACAAAATTTTCCAAGCAAAAAAAGTCCTATTTTCTTGAAACAAGAAAAGTAATCTTTCACTCTTAATTCCAAGATGTATTGTCTAATTTCAAGATTTCTTTGGCTTGTAAAGAATTAGTTTTTTGCAGTCCAGGACGAGCATCATTGAGTAANAGCCTATAAATTCAGTACGAGTAAAATACTTATGTTCTTTTAAAATGGGATACTTTTACTCAAGTCTTCATGGAATTGGTGACTTGTAATGTTTACAGTAAGGTATCATACGTTTTCAGCTTGCATTCGGCAGCTCTCGTAAATAAATAATAATCCAAATATCTCCGGTGGTTGATGACGTTATTACCGCCCGTGATAAAGCTGGCGCGCGCACATTAGTAGTTTATCTACACTCAACGTAAAGACGATCTGCGCGGGGCTGCGAGACTCTGTGTAGACGTTACGTGGAGTCTGACATCATGGGCGCTCGGCAGCCTTAAAAGAGACGGTTAAAAACACAACGGCAGAATCGCGCGAGGCTCTCGGTGTGGAATGATAACGACTGACTAGCGGCGTCTCCTCTTCCCGCCGCTCACGGCAGCATCAGCATCAGCAGCAGTCACGTGACAGCATCCTGGGCTCAGACCGAGCGAACGCGCTTCATTCGCCATACTGTGTTTTGTGCCATAACGCATTTTTATCGCAACATTTTACTCCCACTCGGTGAGTACGTTTCCAGGCCTTTTTGTAACCCTTTTTTTGTCTTTTCAAATGCTCTTTTTTATTTTCCCTCTCTCTCCTTTTGCTGGGGTTTGAGCGCTGAGGTTGGGAAAAGTGTTGTTTTGAGGCGTTTTTCGATCCGTACTACAAGTTTTCTGTATGCAGTGATTCCGATCGCGGATATCGGTCCGGAGTAAGTACGTGCTCTTGGTCGCGTGAGATCGCGCAACTGGTTTTTAAATAGCCGTGGCAGTTGCGTTTTTACGCGTTTGCGATGGTGTATTTTTTCTTTTTTTTTTTTTAAAGAGATCCTTTTTCCTTTTTTGGTTGTTTCCTGCCATTGACTTTTGCTGTAGATCTGCTTTGCTTGTCTTTTGCGGTGTTGTTCGTCAGTTTTGTGATTTTGATGCCACCGAGCGAAGCGTTTGTTTTCATTTTGCTCTTTTCTTTAACCCAAACTCGTTTTCAAACCTGGTGACGTTTTAATGGAAACTTTTCTTGCAGCTTGCCGTCACGTTTCTTTTCGTTCTTCCTTTTTTCCCCCAGTTCTTCCTTTGATTTTTCTTCCCCGAATGCCTTGTACTTTTGCTGATGATTTTGTGGTGATTTTTGCTCTGTTTTTCCACGTTGATGATGCGAATTGAGGGGTCTGTGAATGGAATAATTGTTTCTTTGAGGGAATTATCAATCTTTGCTTACCACGAAGATGAACTGACTCTCCTCGCAGGTATATCTCAGGAAAAGAAACGAACTATGCGACTCTTGTGTTTGCAATAAAAGCAACGCAATTGTGAAATGTCAATTTGTGAATGATGTATTCTTTGGCTGTGAGGTTAATCAAAAACACATTTGCAGTTTTGAAAGTGTGCGAAGAGTGGAATCTAGGGATTATTTTCAACTCAGTGTGACTGGATGCAGTGTATGTGCCATTAATGATTGACGCGGATGTTTATACTTTGCATACATACAGTAGCTGTTAATTCCCTAGCTAGTGTGTATTCAGAGGGCAGACATAGTGCATTGAACTAACAACAATATTTAAAAGGCACACATAGATAAATTATTCACGTTCAGCATCATCGGGCCGTTCAGCACCACGGACAGCAACTCAAATCACCAGCTTTCCAGCATTAAATCAAATCAAATCAAATCAAATCACTTTTATTGTGAGCTGTGGTGAGTGAAAAACTTAGGTGCAAACTTCAGTTAGTGCAAATGTACAAAGCAAAATACAGACACATACAACCAAGTAACAGTGCAATAATTTGTGTGCAAGAGTGGTTTTACAAAATAGTGCAATTTAGGTGCATATTGAGAAAAGGTATTGAATACCAATGAATATATATATAATATATAATACAGTGCAGCAGCAAAATGTAGTTCACAGTGTGTATTGTTATACACTAGATAACAATGGCATAACGTTTGTGAGTTTAACAACTATTCCATAGCAGCCAATGAGAGACAAACCTAATGATTGACGTTTAACCTAAACTATGCATACGTGTAGTAGCTGTTACTTTCCACCCTAGTGTGTATTCAGAGGGCAGACACAGTGCACTGAACTAGCAACAACACTATTCAAGACACACATAGATTGTTTTTCACTTTTAGCACCATCAGCACCATGGACAGCGACACAAATCATCAGCTTTCCAGTATTAATAACTATTCCATAGCAGCCAATGAGGGACAAGTGTAATGACTGACGTGGATGTTTAACCTATACTTTGCATACGTACAGTAGCTGTTAATTTCCACACTAGTGTGTATTCAGAGTGCATTGACAACAACACTATTCAAGACACACATACTGTAGATCGTTTTTCACTTTCAGCACCATGGACAGCGACGCGCATCATCAGCTTTCCAGTATTAACAACTATTCCATAGCAGCCAATGAGAAACAAACGTATAAAAAAAACAAACCAAGGCTACTTTATTTCCGGAATGTCCTCACACACGCTCCCGAAACGACGATGGGTGACATAGCAATTTGTGTTCGGACAGAGTAACAACCACCGTCTCTGCCCAAGCTTTACCTGCTACCGTCAGTCTCCCGAATACCCACGGATTTTTTTTTTTTTTTTTTGCGTAAATGTCGTCCGGTGTGATTGCCAAGGTGTGCTGCTGCATTGAGATGTACATGGCGTGTGTTGAAAGGTGCCTCTGCTGCGTTGATAAATGTCTCTTTCTCTGTCATCCCTCCAGCTGGGTGTTATGATAGCCGGTGTTACTTCCTACGGTGTCGTCTCAGCCCTCCAGGCAATTTTCCCCTGTTATCTGGGCGTCGCACATGAGAGTTATAAATGAGGGTTGAGAAATATAATGGCTCGTGTGTGGAGATGGCTTTGGGCTCATGAATTAAACATTCCGCCGCCACTGTTTACGCTGGACATGTGCCTGCCATCGCAGTGGCTCTGGACTCTGGACTAGCGGGTAGTTGTGGTTGTTTTGTCGTTGTTTCGTCGCTTTTTTTTCACCCTCTTCCACATGATTCAGTGATATTTGGTGTCAGCGCTAATTGATATCGTTTAAGAGTCTTATTAAGACTCTTATTAAGAGTCTCATTATAACCTTAATTCTTTATTAAATTTAAAGTTACAGTTTGTCAGATTGTGATTTAGAGAATGCTATATTTATGTGTACAGTAATTATTTAATGTGTGTGTGTGTGTGTGTGTGTGTGTGTGTGTGTGTGTGACAGAGATAGACAGAAAGATAAATAGACAGATAGATAGATAGATAGATAGATATATAGATAGATAGATANAAATAAAGGAAACAGAAATACTTTTGCATTGTCTCTCCAGGCTTTTGATAAAAGCTTGTGTTTCTGAAGGACTCGACCCTCTTGCGCTCGCGGGACAGAGAAACAGTTCACCCTGCTCAACGCTGGGCTTTTATCCGCTCTGAGGACTTTCTTTTTTCCGTTCTTTTCGTGCTGCTGTGAACGTGATAAATGAGGGAATTCTTCATTAAATAATCATCCTCGGAACAATCACATCCAATTGTGTTTAAGTGGCAATCATGTGGAATCATGGGAGGTGTAAAGCAGTCCTCTTCACTGACATGTGCTCGGCTAACTTTCCCAATTAAACTGTTTGGTTAACCTCCGAGTTTTCACCAATCAGCTCTCTTGAGATTTTCAAAGTTGGAAATTGCTGGTGTTGAAGATGTTGATCACATCTGTTTTGGTTCTGCTCACGAAGGCGAGGATTAAAATCAACTACGTACGATTAGGGCTGAGACGAGATCTCACGAGGCTAAACTATGAGGATGATCCAGGAGGAGGTGAGTTTATGTGTTACGAGACCACCAGTATGGAGTGGATGTACAGTATGTACAGTACCAGGATGTACAGT
>SOMO01000192.1:312580-332889 GCA_028128575.1 Paedocypris carbunculus | reverse complement strand
AATCATTGGTACATTAGTACATTAATAAGTATTGGCACATTTGTACATTATTTGCTATTGTGGCAGTCATGGTCCAGCGGTCCAAGACACTGACCCACACATGCCCCTCATCATCACGGCTTAAGGCTGCCCACTGCTCCGTGTTTGTGTGTGTCACTTCACTGTGTGTGTAATTTCACTGGATGGTTAAATGCAGAGCACAATTTCAATACGGCCCCTAGTGCCCACACTGACAAACTCACTTTATTTTTTTATTGCGTAAATGATGCTTACAGGTTGCCCTTTGAATCCTTGATCCCCTTGTTCACCAGGAAACCCAATTACTCCGTCCAATCCCTGCCTTCCTGGTGGTCCACTCTGGCCCGGCAAACCTCTTTCCCCCTAAAACACAATACAGAAGAAAAAGATTACGTACACAACTGCAGATCCAAAGGGGTGGTCACCCAGTGTCACTGAGCCACGGTCGCTCCTTAATTTGCTAATCCCCTTTTATTTTTTCATTTTTAGAAAATTACCAGTTCTTTGTGGCTCTGTATTAAATGTCTTACAGTTTCTTACNACAAACAGTGCTGATTGGGGCACAGCTAGAAAACCAGTCTCCAACAAATCAGAGACAGAAATGCCACAAACTTCTAATTTCAGCAGATATCTGCTTACTTGAAAGCTAGATAGGCAGAGACTAGACTTCACTAAGTCTAGTTCAAGTTTATTTCATGAATGACAGACGCACCTTTGGACCAAAATAGCCTTGTATTCCTGGAAAGCCTGGTTCACCGGGATTGCCTTGAGGTCCTGGTTTTCCAGGCAGTCCAGCCTGCCCATCACGCCCGAGCTCACCCTAAAACAGGCAATCAGAGTAAGGGTCTTCCCTAAGTGAATCTTCCGTAAGTGAAGCTTGTGCCAGAAATCCAAAGGAAAAAAAAGAAATAATAAAAAAAAATTAAAATAAATGTTAAAAATATACTAGTAGAATTATTTTACGTACATTTTGTGTTTATGGTTCCGCTTTTAAAAATGTGTTACATAAAAAAATAACAGATTAACCGGATTTACATTAAAAAATTCGGACTTTCCTTTGATTTTTACAAGTTTGGCGAGGCAGTAGTTTGCCCACCCCTGCCATAAAATCACAGAGAAGACTTGCATGTTTTTAAAGCATTGTGCTCGCAACCCCAAGATTTTGGGCTTGATTCTCCTGCACGCTAGAATTTTAGCGTAAAACTGATCAAATCCAACTTAGTACTTATGAGCATTTACAAATCTACAAATATAATGTACGCAGAGTAAACGCTTTATTGGCTTATCCTAACCACTCTCATCGAACAGTAAAAAAAAAAAAAAATGTGTTGTCTTACAGGCATTCCTTTATTACCATCCCTTCCGGTGGCTCCATCTATACCGTGCAAGCCCGTTTGGCCCTCGAGTCCACAGTGCCCCCTAGGACCAGGAAGACCATTAGGACCCTCGGAAAAGAGACACAAGAGCAAAACAACAACAAAATTTTACATTAAACAAGATACATAACCTCTATTCAACTCAATCCAACACAGTTGAAACTTACTTACAAGTGACCCACTGCCTCCAAATTTACCACAGAGACCTTTTGTTCCCGCAGGACCCTGGTTTAGGTCAATAATATTGATATGTAAAAATCCACACGTTTTTTTTTTGTTTTGTTTAATTTTTTCAAACAGATATGCATAAAAAAAATCTCACTCCATTGCCTTTGGATCCGATTGGTCCTGCAAACCCTTTCGGACCGGCCTGCCCCTAATTTTATAGAAAGGGAAATATCCTGGTCAAACATTGAAAACATTTATATTGTTTAATTTATAATATTATAACTTACAACTGAAGAAGAAAACTGAAACATGTCTTGCATACTATGTTGCTAGTGGTTCTTTGTAAATCTCCTTCACATTTATGAATGAGTTTGGATTCACAATCTTCTCCAGGGTGTGGTTATCCCTATTGCTCGTACACGTTTTTGCACCTTCTTGTGCAAGCCTTTAGAACTTGACTGGGGCGACCATTTAAAGATCTTTGCAGGTGTTTTGGGTGGCACCACACATCTTCCATATTGAACCAGTGCATAATATTCTAAATTGTCTAAACACTTTAATTTAAATAAAAATGTTCATTATCATAGTTTACTTACAGGAACACCAGGGGACCCTGGATTTCCTCTTTCACCTTGAACACCTTCACTCCCCTAATAACAAAAGACTTATATTAATAGTGAAATAATAAAAACATTGGATTTGAAAAAAAAAATTGGATTCACAAGTATGTTTGCACATACAAGAAATTTGCTATGGTGACAGAAAGTTCCAGCTATAGGGAAATACATAATTTCCAGATAAAACAAGTGACATTTAAAGTATAAACAATAAAATTCCGATATTTTGAAAACAGATTTTAGTAGAAGGAGAAAGTGTGAACAGTATGTATAATTGTATAAAATGACCAGTCAAGCTCACAGAATAACCAGGGTCGCCAGGTTGTCCTCTTTCCCCTCTGTGTCCAGCTGGTCCCTTAGCCACAATGAAAACAAAGACTTTATGATTGTTCTAAAGTAATATTCTAATATCTTGAAGAACCTCACAATGTCTCCAGGAGAACCAGTTGGGCCTTCAGCTTTCACGTCATCTCCTCGCTCCCCCTAAAAGAACAAAACTAACGTTCAACATTTCTATTCGTGGTCATGTTTCCTTTTCTCGTGTTCTTTTACCTTTTCACCTTTCGAACCCAAGGATCCCATTAACCCTTGTTGTCCTTGATGACCCTGTAGCAAACGCAGATCACACGTAGCATCACGCACTACACAGTGTGTGTTTCATGTCATACCAATACTGAACTGCAGTAAGAAGTAGGAAGACATGTTGACACTTACGTCGTATCCCACTGAGCCCGAATCTCCCTGCCGACCCATTTCACCAGCAGGACCCTGAAAATAATAGCGTAGGTCAAATCACACAATTTATAAATACTATTATAAAAATACATTAAATACTTCTGTACAGGGAATGACCCAAACTCCTAATAATTTCCCACTATATTGAAGAATAATTTATGATATTTTTGAAGAATAGTTCTGCAAATGATCAGAGATAAACATGATTGACAAGATCTAAAAAGAAAAGATAAATTCCAAGCGGAACTCACTATAAACCCAATGCTTCCTCTGCTTCCTTTGGGCCCAGTGAGTCCTACGTCTCCTTGTTCTCCAATTAGTCCAGTTTCGCCCAGCTGACCTTGCTGACCTTTGCTGCCCTGTAATGAATTTAAGTGTAATTTATGCTAAGTGTAGACCGGATTATGTTTCAAGCAGTGTGAGAGAATAAACATTTATTATTCTTACGTTTTAAAAATTGACATTAAATGTAAACTAAGTGTGAATTCGAAAAAAATTGTTGAAATAAAAAATCCCTAATAGCCAATCTAACAATGTAATGTATAAATCAAATAAAATAAAATCAAACTAAAGCCTGACTTTAAAAAAAACTCAATTTGAAAATTGCTGCCAATTTCTATTTAAGTTTACCTCCAGGTAGACAGAATGTCCCCCACAGTCTAAAAATGTCCTTGTGGGTCTTTTTTTTTTTTTTTAATATTTGAACAAGCACTAATCCCAACAGAACATAATCGTTTTTTTTTTTTTACATTTAGCAAAAAAAAAACACTGCAATGTTAAAACAAAAACTAAGGTGTGGACTTCTATTATATATAATTTAATGCATTTGGTAACATTTGTTAACACATCTTTATTGACATTTGTCAAATTAGGCTTAATATTTAAAAGATTTACGTACGTTTATTTAAAAGTTTTTTTTTGTTTTCTCATCATGTTTTTAAGACGTACCTTTTCTCCCAGCTTTCCTTGCTCACCAATTATTCCAGGTTTGCCTTCAGGACCCTGAAATCACAGGAAGGATTGAGCCCAGATTTTTCCTCACAGAGTTTCACTTCACGGACTTTTGCTGATCAAAACTAATAATCCAACTAGAATCACAGAAGATGCAACTAACAGCGGCAAATGATTTGTTTAGAACAGCACATCCCACAAATAAGACCCAGCCAAGGTTAACTAGTAGTCTCAACGTCAACTGTAGCGGTGTAGCTTTAACTCTGCAACATTCACACTTTTAACATATATAACTACAAATATGGTCAAATCAGAAACGAAAGTTGGTTACTAGTAGGAACTGTATCGAAATTGTGCTCTGCTTCTAACCATCCAATTAAGTTGCATACAACTTTTAAGTCCAATTCCCTACCACTGGACCACTACTGCCACTCGCACAAGAAACGGGAAAATCTAGACATAATTTTGAGACATAATAAACCAGCAATGTGATATATGTATCCTTTCGTCCAAATAGCGGAGAAAGAAGGAATCACCTTGAATCCTATAAGTCCAATATCTCCAGGAATCCCCGGATTTCCTTGACATCCAGTATCCCCCTTCTTTCCCGTTTCCCCTTTTACTCCAATTTCCCCTGTGTCGCCCTATGGGACATCAACTGTC
The DNA here is from genome assembly GCA_028128575.1 of Paedocypris carbunculus. Lineage (NCBI taxonomy): Eukaryota > Metazoa > Chordata > Actinopteri > Cypriniformes > Paedocypris > Paedocypris carbunculus. The sequence continues at coordinate 328,361 of SOMO01000192.1, read as the reverse complement.
AGAGCGAAAAATGACGAGACTGTGGCCTAACACTATGATGTTTCTCTGACCTTAGTTCCATCAGGACNCTGGAAAGAAGATGAGACTCGGGTCTCTAGATTTTAGATTCCGCATTTTAGATTTAGATTTTTTTAAACTTATAAATTACAAATTTAAATTAAATGTTCTTTAGGAACTACAATTCCATTTATTATACAGATTAGCTTTGTGAGTTTTTTTGGAATAAAAAAAGCGAACGTAGAAAAAAATGTTTGTCTTTTTTGTTCATTGTTCGGTATCTGTCACTTTTCTGTGTTTAGATTTCTTCATTGTGTCCTTTATTCTGTTTCTGTTTATCCTAACACTTCATTATCATTCAATAGAAAAGTTGGTAAATAATTTTTTGAATTATTGGTTTAAAATGATTTTAAACCGGTCTTCACTTACGGTTGCGAGCTTAGATAAAATTGACAAGATTTCGGATTCAAGCGTCTCAAATGAGTTTTCCTAGACATTTTCAAGAAATAATACACAGAAGTAATTAAAAACTGCTAGTTAATTCTCAAGTACATCGTTTGCTTATTTTTTTAGTGTACCAGTAATTGTCTTGTGCATGCTTAGTTGTAATTTGCTGACATTGCATTTGTTTTGCCAGAAAAGAAACGTCTTAAAAATACGGGATATTAAAAGTAATGCAGACTCTATATTTGTTGTTCATGGAAACATTCCGAAAGACGGAAATGAAATAAGACGCCATTCGTCAAGTTTTGCTTGTCAAAGTTCTGCCTCTAGACGTTCATTAATGAAGGTGATAAAGCACAATTCAGCTTTTTGCAAGAAGCTAAACATCTAAAGATGACAAAACCGTGCCAATCTGTAAGTCTGCACTGGTTTATCTGAACCCGACCTGCTTCCACTAATCAGATCTGAAGAGACAGTGATAATAATGATGAGAGGTTATGAAAGCACATTAATAAACAGACATTAGACTGATCTATTAGGATCATTTTTCTTCTGGATTCTTGTGGCTTCAGTTTCAATTTTCTAGCGCAAGCAGAACATCTCCAAGTGCTTCCCGAAGCAGATTTGAGATCTTTAAATGGGAAAGAACAGCTCTTACCCTGTTACCTTTGGGCCCTCTGTTGCCACCGTGTCCCCTAGAACCCGGATGCCCCTGGAGAACACAGAGAGGATATGATCAGGGCCCTGAGAAGTCCAGGAGCAGAAGATCTAATGGACAGTTCTGAGCTGGCAAGCGTCTGGCAGGCAAACTAACATGGCTTGCCCTGATTACAACTGCAGGGTGAAGGCACTGGCTTTCACAGACTAGTATTTATGTTTCTAAGTCTCCAGATTGCCTCCACACGGCTTTTCCTGCAGCTCTTGTGATATGAAGTTTCTCTGACAGAGGGATGCTGCAGAAAAAGCTTTGGGTTTAATTTGTTCTCCCGCCTTTGGCTGTTGACAGTTTGCTGCAATCATTCATTCCTTCAAATCCTCCATTTTGACCTACAATTCAGTCAAGAGACTATTTCTATTCTACATCAGCTATTTTTGAGAGAGACATGTTTATGCAGGATTGTGCTATTTTGGTTTACCAACAAAAGACAAATTTACCAAGACGAAAATTGTGTAATTTGCATCGTGTAATAAAATGCAAACAGCTGAAAGGATTGTGGACGTTGCTGCAATTCTTTGAATCTTTGGGTTTGCACATTTACATTTATCTTTGGGTTGCAACTTTTTATTTAATAATTTGTGTATAATTCAATCATAAATGCAATNACTTTTCAAAACATTTGAAGAGTTTCAAAAATTCAGTCTAAACAAAAGAATTCTGCAGCAGTGCCAAAAGTTGAGGATTTGAGAATTACTTTGTCGATGAAACCTTCACAGCCTTTGATTAAGAAAGATGCATGTTCTATTTTTACTATTTCATAAAATCAACTGATTATAGATCATGTGATTTACAAGTACAGTCGACTTCGCTTAACTGGGCCGCCGGTTGAAGGTATTAAAGGGGCTGCTTTATTGGGNGGCGGTGCGTGCGTCATGCACATTACCTTTTCGATGATTGAAGCGTTTGTGAATGTCTTCATCTCGTCAACCAAGCTTGATAAGATTTTGTTGGAATTGTCAGTGCTCCGGCAATGGCAACTCGGGTGGTTCAGGAGCGCCACCAATGGCTCGACCTAGCAGACATGCTGCGCGCCGACTGCGGCTGAGACTCCTCGACCTCCGGCACCTCCTCCACCACAGCTGCAGAAGAGCAGACCTCGCCGCAAGAGGGCGTCACGCTCCGTATTCAGATCAGCAAGGGACGCCAAACGACCTCCCCCGCGATCCTGATGTGTTCGTGGTGGGGGGAGCAGAGCAGGGAGTAAGGTTGAGCTCCTATGATCGAGCAACCACTGTCAAAGTACATCCACAGGTTGACACAGAAGTGGGGCTACCACCTATGGTGTTAGCCAACTTGACTGTAATAGACCGATACACTGTCCGTCCCTTTGATTGATCTGAACTGTGAGACTCGGCTATGTGCTGCTGTTCGCCCGCCGGCCTCCGGCGTTCCGAGGCGTCCTCACCACTCACGTGGGATCAAAAGACGCGCTCGTATTAAGGGCAGAGGTCTCCTCGCTGCTAGCGAAAGGCGCCATCGAGGTGGTGCCCCCAGCCGAGACGAGGAGCGGGTTTTTCCACCAGTACTTCGTGGTCCCCAAGAAGACCGGCGGTATGCGGCCCATTTTGGATCTGAGATCCCTGAACAGTTACCTACACAGGTTCTTGTTCAGGATGGTTACTCAGAGGGACATTTTGAGGGCAGTTCGAGCCCGGGATTGGTTCGTCGCTATCGACCTTCAAGACGCGTACTTCCACGTCTCGATTTCGCCTTGACACAAGCCTTTTTTGCGCTTTGCGTTCGAAGGCCGAGCGTATCAGTACAAGGTCCTGCCCTTCGGCCTCTCCCTGTCGCCGCGAGTCTTTACGAAGATAGAACAGTCCGCCCTCTCTCCCTTGAGAGCGCGCAGCTTCAGGATCCAGAACTATCTGGACGACTGGCTTCTGCTAGCCAGTTCACAGAGTCAGTTGATCGGGATGCAGTGCTTAAGCACATAGGCCAGCTGGGGCTTTGTCAACCGGAAGAAGAGTACTCTGACTCCGTGTCAGCAGATCTTTTTTCTCGGGCTTGACCTAGACTCTGTTTAGAGGGCCACTAACATCGACTGGAAGGTTTCACTCCCGGTTCCCGGGTTCCGTGCAAACTCTTCCAGAGGTTCCTGGGCCACATGTCATTTGCCTCTACGGTGACCCTGCTAGGCAAACTGCACATGCGGCCCCTCCAGTTCTGGATCCGGGACAGAGTCCCAACCCGAGCCTGGTGGCTGGGGAGGCATCGGGTCTTAGTCACACCCGAATGTCCCCACCTGTTCCACTCTTGGTCAGAGATGAGCTTCCTGCGGGCAGGTGTCCTTCTAGGAACCATCTCCCGTCGTGTTGTGGTATCTACAAATGCATCCAACACGGGGTGGAGAGCAGTGTGCGACGGTCACGGAGAGGCCGGTCGCTGGTCGAGTCCTCGCCTCCAGTGGCACATCAACATGCTCGAGCTACTAGCCATGCACCTCGGACTAAAGCGGTTGCTCAGACAAGTCCGAGGGAAGCATGTTCTAGTCAGGTCAGACATCGTAGTTGCAGTAGCTTATATTAACCGCCAAGGCGGTCTGAGCTCGCACCACTTGACCGATCTCGCACGTTGCCTCTGAATGTGTGTATGCCGAGGCTCAAATCGCTCAAGCAGGAATTCGGTCAAGCACAGATAGACCTGTTCGCTTCGAACGAATCGACCCACTGTCCACTCTGGTTCGCGCTAACCGAGTCGCCGCTCGGTATAGACCAGGGGTCCTCAATTATAAACTTGAAGGGTCCACTTACGAAATTTCCGTTCAGTCCGAGGTCCGAAAAAATATCGGTCAAGTTGCAAATATGAACCGCTATGTGAATGGCACGTTATCCGTATAGAAACAACATGTTTCACTGCTTCATAAATGTAATCCCTCCTTGTGTGAGGTTTGTAAGACCCAAAACATCTTCATAAATTTGAAATGTGAATTATCCTTTTGAGTCCCTTCAAACAGAGCAGTCACCACTTCACTCACACACTCATTGACTGTTTCAGCATTAGAGAAAGGTGTCTTGTGTTGTCCCAGGACACATGTGAGACTTTCGTTGCCTGTGTGTGTGTATGTGTGTGTGTGTGTGGAGTCAAAGTCAGCTTTATTGTCAACTCTGCTGTACGTACTGGACATGTAGAGAGTCGAAATTGCTTTCTTTACTCATCCACGCTCTTTACAGATAGACATACATTTATACAAAAAACAAGTAACAAAAAATGTGCATTTTGTGCATTTTTACAAAAAACAAGTAACAAAAATGTGCAATTTTCAAGTACTGGTACAAGTACAAAAAATGTTGTGCGGTTTGTAATTACAGATAAAAATGTGCAATTTACAGAAGTATTCAAATGTATTTTGTTCAATGGAGGGTAATTTGTTCAAATTGTGCGTGCTTGGATTAATAATGGCATTTCACGATCACTTTTGACGATTGCGACCGACTCGTTGCAGACACTCTAGACGCTAGGTGTGCCGGAGGGGTCTTTACGGGAGGATGCTGCCCTTGATGTGGCCTGTTGTATTATCCCATAGTCATGTAACTCACAGATGTCGAAGTGACCTGACTATGAAAGGGAACGTCTATGGTTAAGTCAGGGAAAGAGATGTCACATTCCGTAGCCACATTCAGGGTGAGCCGCTGGAAGTCTGCGTTTGCCCGACCAGCTTCAATCAGCAAAAGGTAATGTGCATGACGCACGCACCGCCCTTTATACCAGCTGGTACAGGTCAAAGGTGACATGCAAATTCATGCAGCCAAGAACTTGACAGTTCAATGGCCGGTTGTAAGAGATTTGAGACACGAATGGCCAGCCATCCCATAGTCAGGTAACTGACTGACGTCTCGTTCCCTGACATATTCAGGGAACAGAGGTTACGCAAGTAACCATAGACGTTCTATTATTTTATAAAAGTTTGAGATTTGAATGATCCATTTAGAAGGTAAAACTGCCATTAACTATTTCAGCAGCACTAGAAACAATCCAATTCTCTCCACTCAAACTGTTAACTTCTGTTAACGACTTTTACTCAAGTTTTCATTGAATTGGTGACTTGTAACTTGTACTGGAACCATTTTTACAGTAAGGAATCTGTACTTTTGAAAACAAAAATTTAAATGATACTAAAATCTTACTTTTTCAAATCTTTGTGTAAATTTGAACCTCAAGTGGCTTAAAAAAAGTACTCACATGTTCGCCTAAGACACCCTTGGCTCCAGAGGGTCCGCTTGGTCCCTGAAGACCCTGTAAAATGAAAGATTTGTGAAGTTTACAATTAGAATGTACATTAATGCTTAAGAGATCAGCTGCTTACTGGAAATCCATCCGCCCCGAGTGCACCAGCTTCACCAATTTTGCCCTAATAAAAAAACGAGAATAAATATATGAGTCTTGTAAAAAATTAAAAACATTTTAAAAATATTTTATTTATTTATTTGAAAATCTGAATCAAAACCACAACAACACAAGGGAAAAAAAATCAACTGGTGTCTTTACCACGTGCCCAGTGAAACCTTGTTTTCCTGGTGGGCCGTCAGGACCCTGGAGAATACAATCTGTTTTTCATAACAAACCAACTCATCGTTTCTCTCACTGTTCAAATGATCCTCTTGTTTTGGAAAATAATAATGCGGCAAATCTGAAAACACGAATATAATGCTTTGCAGAGAACTAAATGCGTGCTGTTTCCTTCTGTGGTTGGAAAAGCTAAGCGGGGTCGCCAGTACATCGTCTTGCATCTTCGTCACAGTTAAACGAAGCACACGAAACATTACCATTCAATTAAAACATAGATTTTTTTTTTTTTTTACCTTCGTCCCAATAAATCCTGTTCCTCCAACTGGTCCGTCTGTTCCCCTTGCCCCCTAAACAGAGAAAACTGGTTGTTTGTGTTTGGCGTTGGAGATGGTGTGGATGTTAACTGATAATGACCAGCAGAGGGCGGACGCGTACAGACAGAGTTGTCATGGTTCCACATCAGCTACTATGCCTAGTAATCCATGTTGATATTTGGTAATGCATTTGTTAAAAATCGGAAGACAGCCAGAAGTAATTCCACACCACATCACCACATCTTATTAAGAAAAGAAGAATGTGCATGTTAAATAACACGTTCTGCCTTTTGCATCATTGAACTTTTATTTGCAGCTAAACAGTTCCAAGGAATTTGGATTGTGATGATTTAGAAGCGCTTTCTTATCTATGATAACTGTGCTTGACAGGAGAAATCTGTTCACATGGGATGTTCTTATGGCGGCAATCAGCGTTCCTGCTAAACACAAGCATGTTGAACTTCTCTGATAGCGCTTGGTCGGTAGGTCCTTGACTCTTTGCAAATGTTCTGTAATGTTTGGAATTTCAGGGCTGGTAAATGTCATTTGGACAAGCTTGTATCAAGCTCTGAAAAAAAAATAAAACCTTTGATGAATATTGTGTCATCCAAAGCCGAAAATGTCCTTAAGCAGAGGTTCAACTGAAGCTCATTCTATCCATCTATTTTCTGAGGGAGAGCGGGAGAGAGAGCTAATCCCACACCTAAGGCCACACCCTTGAGCTCCAATCACAATCAAAGAGTGAGGCACACACACACACACACACACACACACACACACACACACATTCACAATCTCATTCACACCAATTGACAATTTTCCAAACTCCATTTCTACTGGACATGCACTTTTCTTTTCAATCAGTTGAATTTCTTAGAAACCTTAATTTGGAGTCATTCTTTAATTCCATCTGAAGAAGAATACTGGAGGGCCAGAAGAAAACAAAGCAAAATATGAGCAGAAGAGTCAAATTCAGAGATGTTTAAAGGGCCGCAAACCATGAAGACTCTATCTTCAGCAGCTATCATCTTTTAAATTTCAACCGTGAGCTCAATAATTTCTTTCTTCCATAATAACGTGGATGAATGGAAGCAACTGAAGCACAGTGATCTACATTACACATCTTCATGGGAAACTTACAGCATCATGCAACTGGAAAGAAGATGAGACTCGGGTCTCTAGATTTTAGATTCCGCATTTTAGATTTAGATTTTTTTAAACTTATAAATTACAAATTTAAATTAAATGTTCTTTAGGAACTACAATTCCATTTATTATACAGATTAGCTTTGTGAGTTTTTTTGGAATAAAAAAAGCGAACGTAGAAAAAAATGTTTGTCTTTTTTGTTCATTGTTCGGTATCTGTCACTTTTCTGTGTTTAGATTTCTTCATTGTGTCCTTTATTCTGTTTCTGTTTATCCTAACACTTCATTATCATTCAATAGAAAAGTTGGTAAATAATTTTTTGAATTATTGGTTTAAAATGATTTTAAACCGGTCTTCACTTACGGTTGCGAGCTTAGATAAAATTGACAAGATTTCGGATTCAAGCGTCTCAAATGAGTTTTCCTAGACATTTTCAAGAAATAATACACAGAAGTAATTAAAAACTGCTAGTTAATTCTCAAGTACATCGTTTGCTTATTTTTTTAGTGTACCAGTAATTGTCTTGTGCATGCTTAGTTGTAATTTGCTGACAGTGCATTTGTTTTGCCAGAAAAGAAACGTCTTAAAAATACGGGATATTAAAAGTAATGCAGACTCTATATTTGTTGTTCATGGAAACATTCCGAAAGACGGAAATGAAATAAGACGCCATTCGTCAAGTTTTGCTTGTCAAAGTTCTGCCTCTAGACGTTCATTAATGAAGGTGATAAAGCACAATTCAGCTTTTTGCAAGAAGCTAAACATCTAAAGATGACAAAACCGTGCCAATCTGTAAGTCTGCACTGGTTTATCTGAACCCGACCTGCTTCCACTAATCAGATCTGAAGAGACAGTGATAATAATGATGAGAGGTTATGAAAGCACATTAATAAACAGACATTAGACTGATCTATTAGGATCATTTTTCTTCTGGATTCTTGTGGCTTCAGTTTCAATTTTCTAGCGCAAGCAGAACATCTCCAAGTGCTTCCCGAAGCAGATTTGAGATCTTTAAATGGGAAAGAACAGCTCTTACCCTGTTACCTTTGGGCCCTCTGTTGCCACCGTGTCCCCTAGAACCCGGATGCCCCTGGAGAACACAGAGAGGATATGATCAGGGCCCTGAGAAGTCCAGGAGCAGAAGATCTAATGGACAGTTCTGAGCTGGCAAGCGTCTGGCAGGCAAACTAACATGGCTTGCCCTGATTACAACTGCAGGGTGAAGGCACTGGCTTTCACAGACTAGTATTTATGTTTCTAAGTCTCCAGATTGCCTCCACACGGCTTTTCCTGCAGCTCTTGTGATATGAAGTTTCTCTGACAGAGGGATGCTGCAGAAAAAGCTTTGGGTTTAATTTGTTCTCCCGCCTTTGGCTGTTGACAGTTTGCTGCAATCATTCATTCCTTCAAATCCTCCATTTTGACCTACAATTCAGTCAAGAGACTATTTCTATTCTACATCAGCTATTTTTGAGAGAGACATGTTTATGCAGGATTGTGCTATTTTGGTTTACCAACAAAAGACAAATTTACCAAGACGAAAATTGTGTAATTTGCATCGTGTAATAAAATGCAAACAGCTGAAAGGATTGTGGACGTTGCTGCAATTCTTTGAATCTTTGGGTTTGCACATTTACATTTATCTTTGGGTTGCAAGTTTTTATTTAATAATTTGTGTATAATTCAATCATAAATGCAATGACCAGAAATAAACATAGGTATTTGAGTATTGGCTAATTACAAAATAGTCAAGAACAGCTTCTTAGATCTAATTTATTCATTAATAATATAATAATATCTTAATGTTTGTAAGTGTTCCACATAATAATCTGAACATTTATTTGAGGTATATTTTTGTGGCACATGCTTCTTTTGAACAAATGAACACTAATGAAATCCAGACTAAAATGGTAAATGGTTTTGTTAATAATACGAGTATAACATTTTATTTGTTCAGGTGTAACTTACTGGTGAACCAGGTGGTCCGGGTGACCCACTCTCCCCCAGAAACCCAGGGTGGCCCTAAAAAGCAATATATAGCATCAGAATCCATACTCAGATATTGATTACCTACATTCATTTGATATAAAATTATGAATATACAATATCCATATACTTAGCCATATACAGTAATTAGAAAATAATCAAAATGTTGATTTCTTTCACTAATTCTATTCAAAAAGTGAAACTTGTCTGTGATATTTACTCTTTTCACAAACAGATGTTTTAGATGTTTTTCCTGTTTAACCCATCGATTGTTAAATCATAGATACCCATAGATTGCTGGCCAATTGAAAACAAGAATACAATGGTCCTTAAATCAATTTGCAATCTATATAAAAATGTCTCATTACCATGTCCCAATTTAGTGGATCAACACCAGCAGATGACAAGGCATCACAAACCATCACTGGTCGTACAAACCTCAGGCAAAGAGGATTCTGTGCCACTCCTTTTATGCACTTTGAGACAGTTGAAATTGTGAAAAGCGCCTTACAAATGCACTGAACTTGAACTCCTTTTTTTCCTCTGACTTGGGGACCAATATTTCCAATTGAAAGACAGAATGAACATTCAACCCAAGTCAGCCTAATGTTTTCACTCTAGCTGCTGTCACAGTCTGCTTTTTTAAAATGGTTTTGTTTCACAATACTCTGGCGTGTAGCTATCCATATTGATAGTACAGTCTCTACTTTTCTTCCTTTCAATGTTCAACTAAAGTGCCTGGCCAGAGCTTTGTGAGCAATCAAAAGTCTTTACAAACCAGAATTTACAATTTTCACAAGTTAATAACTATCAAAATGAAATCCGATTTGACATTTGACAAATTCATTTGACAAAATTTTACAAACTGAGAATCGGAAAGACCGGTAAGTTATGTGACTTTACTAATTGCTGTTGTTACGCAACTGCTGATCTACTGGGATTTTAACGTATAAACATAAACTCAAAGATTTGAAACATTTGCTTCATACACAAAATAGCCTAATCTCTTCCAACATTGTTCAATGCTATTATTCACTTTTTAGCTTGGGTAGTCCACCTCACCACACAGATGTGCGTATCAAGATCTGATTAGTACAGTAAAGTGTAAAGTAACGTAAAGTGTAAAAACCACATGATGTTGGAACCGATGTGCCTTAGACTGCCCACAATAAAAGACCACACATGTGCAGTATGTTATATCACACATCTTTTTTGGAGTGAGCGTGCAATGTCCACCAGAGTTGTTGCTCAAGAAATCAATATTCACTCCTCTACTATAAGTCGTCTCCAAAGAGTGTTTCAGAGAATTTGGCAGTACACCAACCAGCCTTACAAGCGCAGATCATGTGTAACCACACCAGCCTAGGACCTTGACATCCTGCATATTCACCTTTAAAATGGTCAGAGACCAGCCACTCGGACAGATGCCGAAACAATTGGTTGTCTGACCATTCTCATCGTCATATTCTCATCAGTCACAACCTGACTGTAGCTTGTTGTCGCAGCCGACTTGAGTGGGTAATCGCTTCCTTGTGGTTGTGTCTGGCACATTGGAGAGGTGATCTCTCCACAGATAACTTTTCAAAGCAGATGGCAGACAGCGTGTGTGGCGTTGTGTGGGTGAGGGGATTTCTGATGTACTATATTGAGTGGACCATGGTGGCAGTGGAGTTAGATTATGGACAGACGAAGAAGACAAGTGCATTTTATTGATGGTATTATGAAATCAGAGATACTGTGATCAGCTCCTGAGGCCAATTGATGTGCCAAACATCCAATAATTAGTACAATTTCACAAAAAACGTGAAAATGTTCAAAGGGAATTAATTTATACTCATGCAGCATAGGGGAGGAATGGTGTGACACCATGAGGACATGCTTTTCCTTGAATGCTTTCAAATTGGTTTCTACTTGTACATGTTTTCCAAAGCTCCTAAAACCAGCAAGTGGCTGCAATTTTCTCAAGTCATTTGATAGGAAATGACTCTTCCAGTCATTTCGCACCAACACAAGAACATAAAGTGTCTGTTGCTCTGCTATTTCTCAAGTGTTGTCTAAGTGAAGGTTATTGAGACTGCTCAAGGTCAAGTGGTATTAGAGTTCCCATGAGCATGGACTTTATGAGATCCAGACTTACTCCTTACCATTGCTCCCTTTTCTCCAGGTGGCCCTGGAAGGCCCATCTCCCCACGCTCTCCCTGAGAGCAGAGAAGGTCAGCATGAGATCACCAGTGACCCTCATGCTTTTAGAATGATCAGTAAAATGCATATTCATATTTTATAGAACTTGTTTAATTATTTAGATTTTTGTCATTATTCCCTATTCATTTAAAACCAAAATGACCTACTGACCTTTTCGCCAGACAGTCCCACGGGACCAATAGGACCAACAAAACCAACAAGACCCTTTAGATTTGCATCATAAACAGAAAATTGTTAATCATTAGGACAAAAAAGTTTTAAATGCTTTACAAAATTCTGTTTGCTTTACCCTCTCACCAGGACCCCCAGGACTCCCCATTATTCCAGGCTCTCCCTACGATATAAGACCATCAGCAGAATTGACATAGGTTATGAATTTGACCATGAAGTAATTTTCATGACATTTTCACCTTAAATAGTTGCTCAAAATATTTACCAAGTAAGATAATGAACATGAATAATCTCAATAACCCCCCAGAAGGATCCATGTAATCTTGCCTTATTTATGAAGAAAAAATACATTTGTAATATACATTATATTTATTATAAAATAATATAAAAAAAAATAAAAAATAATAGCATTTAAAAAGGAAAAGCCAAGATTACGTTAAGGTGACATCTGGTTGTCATAGATTCTTACCTCCACTCCATCTTGTCCTTGATTTCCGGGAACCCCCTTTCTTCCGTGTCTGCCCTGGACAGAAAGCAATAGTGACTCCCAGCACCGGACCCCCTGTTTAAAAACCCCACACCCTGAGATTAGCTTTAGCATTAAGACCAAATCCCTTCATCAACCAACATCATTCATCAGTCTCCCATAATGCGTAACACTTTCGAAAATGATTCTTAGTATTTAAAAATGTATTCTACTTTTAAATCACAAACTATGTTTTCTATTTCTGTCAATGCTTTGGCGAACAATTCTCAAACACATGTTCTTTGGCAGACCTCAACAGTCAGAGATGAGGCTGGACAATTTATGGTGAAATTCATGGTCACACACACATGTTATGAACAGCTTGAACCGCTTTAAACAAACGTGTGAGACTTGGAATCAATAAAGTTGAATTCATACACATGAAACAAAAAACAAAACCATTCACTTACAAGATAACAACAAATTAAAACAGCAATTCAGCGAAAATAAGTGACTGGCTCTAGACTAAACAAGTGAAGATTCCAGAACATTCAACATTTCTGAGCAGTTATGTTGTGACTGTAGAATATCTGACAAACGTGAAAACCATTAAAGTAAAAGTAAAAAGCATTTCTAAAGGTGCTGAATCAAACTCAGATCTATGACGACTTTTTTTTTTTTTTTTATGCGGAACGCAAACAATAATTCAGTACATTTTCCAAGTTCAATTCTAGTACTTTTACTGTAATTCAACTGAAGAGCAAAGTGACAGAGCCAATCAGGGTGGGTAGGCGGGGTCGGGTGTGGACGTATGAACAGAAACTATACTTCTGTGTATACTTTCATGTTTATACAGTATACAAGAATAACAAAAATTACATTGCAAATCCAAAAAAAAAAAAACATGCTTTTCAGGTTAATCTGGCCGTGTGTGGGTGTGTTTGAGTGTGTGTGGTGTGTATTCGCGGATCAAAGTGAACGCTGGCGCAGATTGGCTGCCGCTGCTCTCCCGGGCAATTGGTATGCGTGTGAATGTTGTGTGTACTCCTGTAAGGCGAACTGGGGGGTCTCGAAAGGCGCCACAAAAAAATAAAATGGAATGTATATAATAATTGAAAATTGAAAATTGAATTATTTTTATTATTAAATGTCATTTGACAATGTTGTCGAATTTTGTTTATAGGGGTCTTTGGGGTATTTTTGTCCACAGGCGTTTTTCTCTGAGAAGTTTGCATGTTCCTCCTATGCTTGCGTTGGCTTCCTCTGGGTCTCTGGTTTCTTACCAAAGTTCTGGAGAGTGAATTGGAGTCTGGAAAATTCCCCATATGTGTGAGTGACGTGTGAGTGTGCGTTTCCTGCTCTGTGATTGGTAGCCACCAATTCATTCATTCATTCATTTTCCGTAACCCAGAAATGAAAAAGTGGCACAGATGGATGAAGTACAGCATAAGAGTGTTTACCTCTGAGCCTGGAGAACCTGCTGGTCCAATTGGCCCTTGATCACCCTGTGGTCACAATTCAGTTATGATAACCAATACTGTATATAGATGTTTCTTCAGTTACTTTCTTACAAAACAAGAGTTTTACCAAGAATGTTCTAAAACAACATCAACAGAGAAGAGAACAATTCTTAAAATAAGGTATACAGTAATTTGAAAGAAATAATAATTAGAAATCTATAGGTTATAATTAATCCCACTACTGCCCCAATTTCAGTTGATTCTACAATACCTCCAGTCCTGGAAGTCCTCTGTGGCCCGGAATCCCTCTCATCCCGGCGTTTCCCTGGGAATGAATAACAATCACACTAGCCAATCAAAAAAACAAGAAATTTAAAAATATAAAATATTGGGACACAGACAGAAGCAAAGACTCAAAAAATAAAAAGACCTTTGGCCCTTCTGCGCCGTTCAGTCCTGGTGGTCCATTATCACCCGGAAAACCCTGAGGAGAGAATGATAAACCAGACCAAAGGAAACTGACAGTCAGTTTGCAGCGTCTTGAATAAACATTATCTCCACTAAATTGTTTTCCAAGTCATAAGTTGCTGTTGTTTTTGCTCTATTATACATTTGTCAATCTGCTGAGAACTGTTTTTATTGTCCGAGGACTGTTGGTATACAACATTTAAAAACACATGTTATTTTTCTTACCATATGAAAATAATTTACACATAAACCATAAAATCACTTCGGTGAAGACCTTTTGACTCGACCTTTGTCTTCAGCACTTGGACATAAAGCAAATAAATACTTACCTCAGGTCCAACTGGACCTTGCAAACCATCTGGGCCCCGATCTCCAAGCTTTCCCTGAAAAAAATTGGAAAAACATTACCACTGTCAGATTGGAATTACAGATGTGGCAATTAAAACAGAAATTAAAACCTGTTGTCCTGGTCTTCCTGGAATTCCAAGTACACCTGGCAAACCTTGAACACCCTGAAAAAAAAGTGCAAAATGTAAATATAGCTTCAATCAGCAATTGTGCAGTTCAAACTATGATGCTACAAACGTCACTGCCACCAAATGTCATTTACCACATTAAACAGTCACCATGGGCTCACATCACAGACACAAAACTCACTCTGTTCCACCTGTGGTCGATTTTTAAATACAATTTAGTTTAGACTGTTTTTACATAAAATATGTTTGGCCTTGAGTGTCAATGGTTTTTTTACTGACATGCTTTTATAAAAAAAAAAAAAGAAAGAAAGTGAGGTGATTGTCAATATGGCAATCTACTATACAACTATTCAGTGAAGTGCAGAAGTGACACAGAGAGGAGTGAACACACACAAACCCGGAGCAGTGGGCAGCCTAAGTCGTGGTGTCAGGGAGCATGTGGGGATCAGTACATAAGTTCAAGTCTCCCATATCTGCCACGAACCACAATTACCACAAAACTAAATGATAAACATAGATTATGAAGGCCATTTATATTTGATTGTATTTTATTCACTTTTGTTTACTATGATTTGATAGTGCTAAGAGTCCTGCTAAATGTACGTGTTTTCTCTTTTATAGTGGTCGAATGTGGTTCGAGTGTTGTGCTGAATTGGTGTTCAGTTCATAATGTATAGTTTGTTTAGTATTTGTTGCAATTAACGTTATATGGTATTGATTCTGAGAAAATGTTTACTTTTTAAAATTGGTTTTTATATGGAGACTGCCAAGATTCATATTAAACTAGTTTGGTTTTGATTGGACTAAAAGCCACAGATTAGGTTTTATTTGGTTCTGGCAAATTTTCTATGACTTGGGAGGTGGACCGACTTTTAGAGAATCTTACAGAATCCTACAATGACGATATGATTTTGGGCTTGAATCCCTAACTACAATATCAAGGGACAGTATCAGACGAAACAATGAATTGGAATATGGGAATAGATGCTTGTTCAATGACCTTGTCTCCTTGAAGTCCAGGTTCCCCCGGTTCACCTGGTAAGCCAATCTCACCCTGTTGTAGAGACAACAGTTAGCCATGATGTCCACAACATTTAATCATTTAAAGCTCTAGTCAAGTTACACAGATCAAGACAAGGCACTAAAATCTATTCTGGAGACTTTTAGTGACTGAACAGCATTCAAATGCAGATGCTCACTAGACATGCTGTGGTCTTATTACAACAGCAGAGAAGAAAAGGGAGCAAAACCTAGAAGATGACAAATCTTGATTGCTACTAAACAAGTGATATCATTTTCTTGATAATAAGAATCAATAAAGACCAAAATATTAAACACGATTGTAAATAAATCTTGAAAGCAATTCACCTGATCACCTTTGGGTCCAGGCACTCCAGGGTTTCCAGGTGCTCCCTACATGACA
>SOMO01000192.1:272090-283249 GCA_028128575.1 Paedocypris carbunculus | reverse complement strand
GTTGAATTGTAAAAACTGTAATGAAATGTAAGTCGCTTTGGATAAAAGCGTCCGCTAAATGACTGTAAATAAATGTGTGTAAATGCATATATATATATCGTCATCGCTACTGTTTTTTTGAGATTTTTCTTGGTCTACTACATCGGGCCTTGATTTCAACTGTGCCCGTGGTCTTCCCTTTCCTCAGAGACGGACAGCTCAAATCTCTAAGACAGTTTTCTTAATCCATCCCCTAAACCAAAATGGTGAACAACCCTGTTTTTTGGTCTTTTGAGACCCCCATGTTGATGCTCTTCAGAGAATATTCAAAGAGGAGGGAAACTTACAATTTCCAACCCTTAATTACTGTCTCATAATTTTTTTTACCTATGTACAGCATGAAGGCAGGGGCCGCTGACAATTTCGGGCCCCATTAAATTTTTTCTGATGGGCCCTATACCTGGTCGCTGGGGGCCCCAAAAAGACTGCGGGCCCCCAGAATTGTCCTAACCTTGCCCCCCTTAACGGCGCCCCTGCAGCTGCTTAATATTGTTTAAATAATTATTGCACACTTTCTGTAAATACGTACTATAACCTTTGTTTCACTTTCATGTGTGATACATCCGACTTACCGTGTCGATCTGATCTCATGATGTGGAGCACCGAATGATTGCGTTTTATTGATGCTCTTTTTTGCCTCACACAGAACACACTCATGTTTAAATCTGCTTTACTTAAAATGTTTCATCTAATTCAACTTTTATACTAATTGGACTCTTAAAAACAGGGGTTTAGTGTTTTTAGAAATGGAGTTCTGGCTCTTTGCTCTGTATTCAGGTAAAAGCAGCAAAGCTCTTCATCTTCCACCTTCACACATGCTCACTTTCAGTGCTGTTAAATTGAATTCTGTACGATTACCCACGGCCAGAGCGTGCGGTGGTTTGGTGGATATGGAGAGAATGGATGTGCTCGATTACTTCTAAAGAGCCTGTGGAACGGTCTGTCTGCTGCGCTTCACTCGTCCACACACATGCCCAAGTTTCATATTGTGCTTGGCAAAGTTCTTCTCGCTCTCCTGAAGCAGTTTGTCAATCATCCGGACCGGCCGACCTCTCTGTGAGAATTTCTGTTTGCTTTGCAGTTTCACTCTTACGTGTGACGAGAGTCAAACAGTGAGTTTGCCTCTTCCATTACTGTAGCAAAACAAGAGCACATGTTAATCATTATTTGTCCATATTCAACCAGTGATGATCACAATTTACTTTCCACTAGAATTGCCGTTAAAGATTCAACACTTTTTCTTGGCATTGATAGTAGTGCTGCCACCTATCTCGTCCATCCATCCATCCACAAAATTGCCTCTTGCCTATTCCATTTTTGTGTCTTGTGGAGCTGGAGCCAATCCCAGCCACTCTGGGTCAGCGAATGAACACACACTAAATTGATGGTCAACCAATCACAGAGCGGGACACACAGACACACACATTCACACTCTCACTCACATCAATGTTCAGTTTTCCAATCACTGTTCTCCTGCATGTTTTTGGAATATTGGAGGAAACCGGAGGCCCGAAGTTGCTGAATGATTACTTCCATTCTTCTCTCAGACATTTCAGACCAGCAATATGTCATTTGTAACAGAATAGCTCTAATTACTGTAGATCCAATTTATTTAGCTTTCAAGGCTCAATACTAATGCCAAGTGGCTGATGCTGTGGACAGTTCGGTGATATTAATGTGATATGCAGATATGACGCAGATAAGATGGAACATTGAGCGCTGAGAAAGTCTCTTCCTGTTAGCGACACATTTTTTTTTTGTTTTNGAAAAGCTGCGCGCTGACATTTCCTTGCGAGGCCAGCAGACGGTTAAAACTGCCTTCGCATGAATCACAGCAATTATGACTCAGACCGTTCATCACGCAGGACTTTAGCATGTCCGCTGCCTACCTTCTGCATCATCAGCTCCTGGCAGAGTTTTTCGTTTGAACCAAATCGACCATGAATTTGTCTAACAGTTTGTGGTAATTTGTACTTTATATATATTTTGGTTATTTTTATTCACTTTTTAAATTGTTACTGTTTTGTCTGTGAGAGGGGCGGAGCCACTTCTGCACCAATCAGGAAAGGGACGATGTTTCTTCAGCCTCCAGAACCATCATCATCACACACAGACTGTGTGTATATAAAGCGAGAGTATATATAGTGATTATATATAGTATATATACTGATAGTGATTTGCTGCTTCTCTCCAGATTTATTTCTCTCAGAAAGTTTAGTTTCCTCATCTCTGTCTCTGTTTTTGCTGATCACAGTCACGTTAAACTGTTCTTCTGTTGGCTTCCTACAGATGCTCTGTGACGCGCTGATGCTCAGAAATGTCCTTCATAGACAGTTGTGATCTACTGGTAGGGAATTGGACCTGCCACCAATGTGTTGCAGGTTTGAATCCATCTTCTGCTGGCTTCTCTACAATGTAGATACATCCCCTAGTGGCAATGTTGAAAAACGCACTGACTTTAATTTAAATAAATAAAAAAGCAATCATAATGGTAATAGTTGAAGCTATTCATAGGATGAAATCTAACCGAGGATCTTCTTTGTCTGTAGAATCAGAGAGAGGGAGACATCTACTGGGGTCTTTCTGCTCTTTGGCGACATGGTATGTCAGATTTTTAGATTGAATGTTTCAAGAATTTTTCTTGTTAAATAAATACAGAGGGTGTCACGAAATATTATTTTTGTAATTTTTGTGTCGCTATGTATAGACTGAAAGGGCAGTGATGCATTTCTAAAGAACTTTTTTTGTTTTTTGTTTACGTGATTTTACTATAACACAACACAGCATCATCAATTACAGTGTGTAAATCTGTAAAAATTAAAACCGACAAAACTTTGACGGCAGGACTTTGAGAGTTTCAAACATAGACATAAAGACCATTAACTAAAATTAAATCCTTATTTGTGTATATATTTTTTTGTGTGGAATAAATGACTGTTCTGTATTCAAATGGCACATTAAATAACATTTGAGTGTCACATCAAGTGTCACATCTGCAGTTTTGTGTGAGGATTTCGGTTTTTGTTCAAGGCAATCAGTGAAAATTGCTGATCATTTCCTTGGAATAATTCTACTCAACCATGAATTTCTCGTGAAGGACATTGTTTTTTTTTGTATTGATATTGTGATTACTAAAATTAGGAGCACAACAGCTTTGACCTTTGACGTTGTTTCTGCTGGTGGATTTAAAAGGTCAGCGCTCACCCGCTACTCAGAAAGCCGCTCTGAAAGCCTGTGTTTGTGTTCAGTGTTGGAGGAAAGCCACTCAGCCCGCCTTTAAATCGACTTGACATTCAGTCTCACACCAGACCACCGCTGTTGTTGCTCAGGACTCAGACCTCTCATGATCTTTATCAATGGGGGCTTTTTGCTTTGTTTGTCTTGCATTAGGACATATATTTCAATATCAATGCGTGCACAGTGGTGAGCACAGCACATTCTCGCTTGACTCTAGAAAAATTGGTTAAAATTCAAAACAAACATTATTGTGAATGCGTTCGATATCCCTCAATTTTTCCATTTCTGGGTCATTAGGAGCCAATCAAAGCAACAGATTCTGAATTTTGCTGGGTGACCAATCACACAGTAACACATCCACACATTCACGTTGTCTCTCATGTGAGAAACGTCCAAATTACATGATTCTGGACTGTGTGGGGAAACCGGAGACCCGGAAAACATAGCAGATAACATGCCAACTTCAAGGCAACATTGGTCTACTACACCAGTGCTCATGTATGATATAAAGCATCCAACTGCAGTTTGAAGCAATTGCATGCATGATTTAAATCTGTGATCTGATTGGTCGATGTGGCATTAAATACATTTTAGCCAGACACGTGTTTGTCTTATTTATTTTTCCCCTCGTTCTCCAGTTGACCTCATTTAAGCTCCATTACAGGAAATCTGAACCACTTCTGTGTTGATGATGCTGCACCTATTTGCTTCTGGTGTTGATTTTTCATTCAAAACTAAAAAAAAAATTATTCATGTTGTTTTTGAATGCTTCTGTGGAATTTCTAGAACGTATAAAACTACAAAAGTACAACCTTGTGTTTTATTCTGTATAAAGGCCTACTTTGTTGATTGTAATAATAATATTAATGTGGAAACAAGTGGGTTTCGAAACACATTGAATATTTGATCTAAAGTACAGCAGCTAACCGCTAGCACATTCCGCGTGTATTTTCAGAGCAGTTGCTCTGGGAAATAAACCAAGCACGGCCAGAAAGCAACATCATTAATTGTCTGCACTCCAACCAAACAGTCAAAAGCAGATTTAAAGCGTATTCAAGGCCAGAGCGTGAAGTCTGCAGGGAAAGTGCACTCAACACAGCATCAATAAACATGGAGCGATGCTGTCAGAAATAAAACTGTGGTAAATTATCAATGTCCAGTGAAGCAACAACAAAGACAGAACAGATGGTAGATGGTTACTGTAAACTAGAAGAAAAAAATACAATGAAACTGTAAGCATATTTATAGCTTTGATAAGCGCAGCGCTTAAGATCTTCATGGGCAGATAGGGACTGGAACTCTGACAGTTCCCAACTCATGTATGTATGTTTTGTGACTCTCTCATGCATCACATGACTCTCTGCATCGTTTCCTGTCCTCGTCTAACCTGATTCATTTATCTGCTTTTCCACCTGTCAGTCTTGTTAGAAAAAAATGGTTCAGATGGATGAATGTTGTTGTGCAACTGTTGTTTGTATTAGAGAGTTAATTGTACTATGAGTTGTAAATTTGGGTTGTGCCCTAGTCATGCCCCTCGTGGCAATTTTTGTAGGCTTGTTTTTACTAAATACAATACGTTTTATTTCTACAAAGGTCTTATACAATTCAAAAGTCTTCACAAGACAATTTGACGTAGGTTCAATCCACCTGGATGTTGAAGTGAAATGCCATCAACTTCAAACTATATCTAAACTAATGAAGAAAACAGATTCTCCGGACAGAATCTTAATTACAAATACATTTGCAAAGGGAAATGCTTTCATGGATGCAATTAAACTGGAGTTTCTGTTTCTGCCATAAATTCAATTACATGGCTGTGAAAAACAACGTTAACAACTGCTCAGAACTTGGGATCCTTGGTGTTGTGTTGCATCTTGTCGTTTGGTTCAGAAATGATGTATACTTAAGTGGGAATTGTATGTTAACAAAAAAGCAGACACAAAAAGCAGTGCTTTTTTAATACGCTTATTTATTAATTCATTATAAAATCTAAACTGTGCAATGCTATAAAGTTTAAAAAATGTTATTTAAAAAAATAACAGGAAAATAATAAGTGTTAAACGATGAAATTCTGAAGTTAAAGGGGTTTTTCCAGCTCTGAACCGGGAGGATTATGTTCTTGAAATAAGAGCATCTGACACAATTAAGCTCTCATTTAAAAAAAAACAAAACAAATGCATCTGAACATTTACATCATTATTTAAAGCTGCTTTTCCATCAGTGCATCCTAATTAATTTCTAAATTAAAAAGTTAACGATACACAATTATTCAATGCATTATTCTATTGTCTAATCTCAGAGTGTGAAATTGACTTCACATTATATTTACATAATTTTTTTGGACTACACAGAAATCGTTTATATTTGGATTGAGCTGAAAACGGAAGATTTACTCGTGAGGAATTACAAAGCTCAGATTATTTGTGAAACTTTCTCTGAATTTATTACTTTCAAGTAATGTTTACATATAACCTGGCATGAGCTGCTTGATGAAAAGTCAATCTTAAAGTTAAAGTAGACCATTCTGGATTTGTTTTCTCAGTGTGGCTCGCACATATCTGAAAGCTACTGATCCTGCCAAATAAAAATTAACCGTGAGTGAAAAGCTATTTATTAAATGCTTACATTTGTTGGTACCCATTTTAGTCTGTGAGAAATGAGAGTCAGACGAACTCCCACAACATTAAGATATTTCAGGAAGAAAAACATCAAGAGGTCAAAAAAAAACGTGCAGGGTAAAAATAATTATACGTACTTTGACAGGGTAATTCTAATTTGCACACAGTTTAAAGACCTAAAACTATTTGCAAATTTAATATATTAAAATTAATTTGCCGCTCTATGGTTTTAAAACGTGTGAGTGATTGAGATATGCCTCTGATTAATGATAATGTAATTTAGCACGGCTGACATTAAAGCAGCCTGCGAAATTGAACGCCTCTGGAAGATAACGACCTAATCAATATCCGAAATTTGATTGGCCAAACGCCTGTTGTGGCGCTTAATGATTGGCTTACGCAGTGTAATTGATCAGCACGCGCAGCCTCTTTTCAGGTGATCCGGAAGGTGGCGATGTAAGCGCTAAAGGATGCCTTCGCGAGGATGACTTTACCTAACAGATGCAGAGGTGACAGCATCAGCACCGCTCGCGTTTCGACACAATCCCGTCGTTCCGTTGTTGCCTCCTTGTTCGCCAGATTTGATGCCTTCGAGATGTTCTTAATGTGCGAACTTCTGACGAGGTTAAACGCGAACACGTTATTGACAAACAAGCAGCGTCACTGTAGTATCTCAAGGATGCAAAGTTGAATATCAGGGGTCTTCTCAGGGAGCGTCTGAGAGAGAAAGCGCGGTCTTAGGATTTACGCTCGGTGGTCCTCTGGTCCAAGAGGAGGTCGTTATCCGCCCCTTTACACACAAGTGTCCATGGAGGACGGATCTGTCAGGAGGACATTGCCGTCGCAACTCCTTCGCGGACACTTCGCTGTGGCTTTTTCTAAAAATGCGCGGCGCCTGGGTCGCCAGCAACACCGCTGTTTACGATGATGGGACCGCGCTGCCAGTCTCCAGCAGGTGAGGATCAAATATCTCGCATGACTGATTTGCGTTTCATGGTGACTTTCCTCCCGGATGTTTAGCTGATTTTTAAAGAGGATTTACTCTCTCGTTAGGGACTTACATGCGGGAAACACGTAGATTCCACCAAGAGTTGCACGTATAACGAGGCTGTTTTTATTTTTTCGGATAGTTGGTTTTGCTAATTATTTATTGCATTTTAAGAAAACCATCAACTGCAAGTGTAAATGATTAGTGCATTATAATTTGCGTAAATTAATCTCATTACCGCTTAGTTTAAAGAAATGTGTTTGTTTTGTAAGACTCATTAACTACAAAAGATTATCATTTTGAACAGACATTTTGAAGTATGTCAAGCTGAAAATGTTGAAATATTGTTTGGATTAAAAAAGTGCTGTAAAAAGGATTTATTTGTATTTTTAAGGTTGCTTAATTTTTGCTTTCATGTTTTTTGTGTGCATATTATAGGTTTTTTTATTGTTTTGGAACATTATTAAATGTTTATTATTTGCATATATTATTTATAAATTGTTATATAAGTATAACTAATAGTGCTTAAAGTTACATTTTTTTCTATTCATACCTCTAAAAACAGCAGGTGTTAAATGTTTGAAGATATTCTTTGCAGATAAAAAATTACAGTAAGATTCAGATTTTTTTTTTAGATTATAGTTTTCTTGATCATCTAAGCAGTGTTTTCTTCTGAGACAATGAGGTTTAGTCTGTATTTTATGCACTGCACTTCATTTTACCCCTATGACCGACACAATCACCCTACACCCACTCGCGAGCGATTTGCACACTAATGCAGTCGTCCACTCCTGTCATTACACACTCATGTGTCTCTGACAGTCCTAATCGAAGCCATGCAGAGAATATTCTGAGTAATAATTGTCACCGTGTACAAAATGTGAAAAAGAAAGGGAGAATGGCTGAATCGGGCAGTTCATCAACACGGTGATTATGTTTGAGCGTCAGGGTGAATTATCGGAGAGCTTGCTTGTTATGGTGGGTTTGCCGTGAAAATGTTGCAGTTATCATCTCAGAGAACGAGTTTAACTCTGTTTATTGTGTTTTTTCCTGCGTTAATCTAATCTGCAAATATTTGATGTTTCGTTCGTTCTCCCATCTGACATTATTGGTTCTTTTGACTGTTCTCTGCAGAAACCAACATGATTCCACCACAAGGCTCATCCACAGCCGCTGACAGGTAAACACATAAAGCATCTTGATATAAATTTCACATTAATAATCATTTTGCTGTTTTCGTGGTTAATTAATTGGACATTTTTCTGATGTATTTGTTTCCCTAGGCGGACTGCACAGCCGTTACAACGAAATAACAGCAGCAATACTGGCGTTATTTTGGAAATTTCCACTTTGAAAATGGCTGTAGACACTGAGGTTCCTCCTCTACCTCCACGATATCGCTTCAGAGAACTTCTGCTCGGGGATCAATCATTTCAGAATGATGACAGGTAAAGTTAAGATCCGTTTTCTTGACTGTCTGTGTTGACATTAGAGATTTATGGTGAAAACCTGCAGAGGCAGTGAAACACTTGCATTTGTATGCTCATGTACGCCTCATGCGACTCTTCTTCATGTGGAGAACTCCATGTTCCTTCAGAGTGTCAGAACACCCTGGGAGCTGAGACTGTCACCCGGACGTCTTATAGCCGCTTGTCCTTCCTACCATGACCCAAAGATCATGACCATAGGTTGGATCGACCGACTGGTTTGACTAGTAAATTGAGAAGCTTTGGCTTTTGGCACAGCTTGTTCTTAATCCCAAGTAACTGGTTCATTGACCACATTTCTGCTGCTGATCTCTTGTCAATCTCGCATTCATTTTTTGTCACTCATGAACTAGACTCTAAGATACTTTCTCCCTCCCTTAAGGAAACAAACAACCTTTTTCTAGTTTTGGACTTGCCTAAGATTTTAAAGATTCTGATTCCTCTACCACATCTGCAAACTGGCAAGGTCAAGTTGAGTTTCAAGTCCCAGTTGTGGACTTTCCCAAAGCTTGTAATGAAGTGTTTCTTACATTTATATTATATTGTAATAGATGCTATTGTGATATCACGGCATGACTGCATCCATGTATATTCTCTACTGAAGCGTGGTGAACCTACTGGAAGTTGGGCTCACTTTGCCTTTTTTCGAGTCTGGTCAGGTTGTGTGAGCAGGAGTTCAGCAACCAAATAGGTGCACCAACAACAAATCTGGTTGTAGGGCCGGTTCCTATGTGCTACATGTGTTTTTTTTCCTTTCATGTGAGATTTTAGACTCCTTATCTTTAATTTACTCAATTTCTGAAGTCAATCGTGCATCGTCCTGTAGTGGTCAAAAATGAATTACGTTCACATGCTAAAAAAAAAAAAAACAATTTAAATGTTCTACTTAATATTGTATTTTTTTTTTCATTTATTTTATTTATTTATTGTTTTCCCAATA
Source organism: Paedocypris carbunculus (assembly GCA_028128575.1). Taxonomy (NCBI): domain Eukaryota; kingdom Metazoa; phylum Chordata; class Actinopteri; order Cypriniformes; genus Paedocypris; species Paedocypris carbunculus. Next base: position 273,940 of record SOMO01000192.1, on the reverse strand, counting down.
TCTATTTATTACAATCTCATGAAAAATAGGCTTTTAATGGGTCCAATTATTGTTTTACATATCAAACATTATATATGGTTTTATATTTACTATAAAGATTTCACTGATATTGAAGATGAAAAGGTTTATTTTCCTCATCTTAATCTCACAATGTCTTGCAGTGACAATACTTGCAGTGAGAAACTCAAGGCCACTAAAGGCGCTTTTGTTGGAACTGAATCAAGAAAAAAATTCTTCATGATTGTTTGCATTTTTGCTGTCTTTTAGCCACTGACATATAAAATTATTCCGCATCTTTATTTCCAGCTTTTCTGCTTTGGTGTTACAAAAGACTATATGTAATTACGCTCTACAATTTCTTTTTTTTTTAGTCATCTCATCATCTCATTTTTATTCATTAAAATCTTCATTTTTTTACTTTCTTTGATATGTATTTATTATGAATTAATTCTGTGTAATTATAAAAAACCATTATAGAGAAGGACAATAAAGCATCAAATTCACATGTCTTATGAGTCTGGAACCTTCACACATTTAAGTTTTTGAATTTAGATTTTTTTTTTAGGCCAGTCCAGGTCATTTAATGGGGGCACTACATTATTCATCCTTGTACTCGCTTAACTCCTCGCTTAACTCTGAAACAAACAAAAAACGCTCAAGCAGCATCTTTGTTGTTTCTACTACAGACCGCCCACAAGCACAAATAGACGTTTTGTACATCTTACAGTGCAGTTGAATTCCCATTACAGTGGAGTATCTTGCGGGTGAAGCTGTTCCGCAGCAGCGCATTAGCGATACAGACGCGGTGTGTGTTTGACGCCGAAGCTTTTGCTGTGGGATCTCCACTCTGTGTGAGTGGGATGTGTCCTTGTGACTTTTCTACACCACATAAGCGTCCATCAACGTTCACGCATGTGCTGGTATGAGTTTTTATGGAAAGTTACTCAAAGATTCCTTTTTTCCATCTAATATATGCACTCAAAAATACCATTTGCTTTAAGTTTTTATAGTCCCATTTGTATTATTGAACTACATTTATTGTGTTTACAATCTCTGTACACAAATATGCATTTACACACTTTTACGTCTTGATTGGTAGGTTGTTATATCTATAAAGCTGTGAGCATGGCCTGCTTCATTATGGTTCTCCAGTATATATAATCTTCAGGTGTGATGATTCAGTACAGTGTGGAGGTGTTGCACCGGTGGGCTAAGCAGGGGGCTTTCAGGGCAGTTGTTCAGCTGTTCTGTGATGCAGTCTAGACTAAAGGCTAAAGTAGAAGCCACTGCTTCACAGCGAGTGGGCGACTCCGGAATCTGAGCCTTGATTTCTCATGTAAATCACACTTCTTTCCCACTTTTATGCATTTTTTTCCATTCCAAAGCCCTTCATGCTTGTTATGTTGAGTGATTTCTGTATACTATAATACCTAGAGAGTACATACTGTACAGTTGTATTTGGTTAATCGGAGACGTGGGAATCATTTTCGGTTCTAGTAACCAGCTGGTTTGACGTTTGTTTTTCTAAAACAAGACATACTAAACGTAACAATGTAATTTCAGTGACCTTTATTGCTGGAAACACACACATGCATGACGAACTCACGACTCAAAACTGCTGTTGACCTTTTGAACTTTGTTCATTGAAACATAAATTGTTTTTGTTCTACTGTAGCATTTTCTACTATTTAAACACAATGCTCAGCGTTCCAGTGTTTCTTTTGTTGTTGTTGTCTTTAGGTAGTTTTTCAGGACAAGAGATTAAGTACAAGAAAAATGCATAATATTTTTAATCTTCTGGTTGAATTTAAAAAGCTTTAGCATCGGAAAAATTGGCTTTGAAGTCAGAC
>SOMO01000192.1:224168-236876 GCA_028128575.1 Paedocypris carbunculus | reverse complement strand
GTTGAGATGCCTCGATGGTGAAACGCCTGTAGAATTCCTACAGTTTTTGGACTTTTCAAAACATTTGAAGAGTTTCAAAAATTCAGTCTAAACAAAAGAATTCTGCAGCAGTGCCAAAAGTTGAGGATTTGAGAATTACTTTGTCGATGAAACCTTCACAGCCTTTGATTAAGAAAGATGCATGTTCTATTTTTACTATTTCATAAAATCAACTGATTATAGATCATGTGATTTACAAGTACAGTCGACTTCGCTTAACTGGGCCGCCGGTTGAAGGTATTAAAGGGGCTGCTTTATTGGGACACATCCTAAATTTTCCAAATCCCAAATCATATCTCATAACGCAAATTTGTGCTGCTTTTACACATACAGACCTTGCCGGGAAATTACTGGTAAAATGCCGGCATGCAGTCATGAGTGAAAAGACAAATTCCGGAACAAAATCCGGCATTTTTCCATCAAGGGTACCTGTAATGATGCTGGTAAATTACCGGAAACCTGCCCTGTGTGAAAACAGAACAAAGCAGAACTTCTCGGTGTTTACAGAAATCGTTGGAAATGTCCTCTAACTGGAACGACAGCGCTCAAAGCACTTCTAATAATTCGGTGGATAAAGACATTTGTCAGCACATCAAAGGAACAGTTGGTGACACCATCACATATGAAACAATTATCATGTATACAAAGGTGCAGCTGTTTAAAGAGTGTCGCCAGTTGATGATGTCACTAAAAATACCGTTGTTTTGAAAATGCTGTGTGAATAGTTCTTTACCGGTAAAATGCGGGAATAACAGCGCTTGTGTGAATAGTATTTACCAGTAAAGTCGATCCGGTAATTTTCCAGAATTTTTCCGGCATGTCTGAAAGTGGCTATTGGGGCAAAATGGTCCCAACGCGTCCCAATTAACAGGAGTTGACTGTATAGATTTTAGTACCTCATCCCAGTAGAAACACAGAATCCAAGCATGTCCGAACCCAGACAGACTCTCACGGCAGGAAGACCACATTTTTTTGTACTATTTCTTCTAATTATACGTGAGATTGAGTTGAGAAATGCTGCATGCAGCCAGACACAATCCTTGTAGTTTTCAAAACTCCAAATGCGGGTTTTTAACATCTTCATGCATGAATAGCAGCTCTTTTTAAAAACTCTGGGGTTTTTTTTTCCTTCCAAAAACGCGTTTCACTGTTTGAAAATAAAAGCTAAGGATGGCACAGTAAAATGTCTTGTGAAGTGTGAAGGTCACGGTGGTCCACCTCTGAACGTCCGCTTGTGTTGTTGGGTCTGTTTCCATCGTTCTCTGGTCCATCTTCCATGGTTCTCCACCACCTCATGCAGCAGGTCTTTGCTGCTAACCAATAGGCCATCATCTCCGGAAGGTTCTGAAGAACGAGCTCTGGAGGCGGCGCCGTGGCTGACCGGACCTTTCTGCTCCTCGATGTTCCGGCAGCGCTTCAACTCTGACTTTGTGTGTTTACGCTTCAATGTTTTCTTCAGTTTATCTTTCTTTTCCAGTTTAGCTTCTCCAAACGAAACCTTGGACTTGTTGGCAACAGAAGACGGGTGAAAAATGCTGAACAGTTCCGAGGCGACCTCACTATCATCCATGGGTGAGTTAGTAGATGATTCATCAGAGAGGACGTTTGACTCCAGAGCTGACGTCCAGGTGTCAGGAGGTTTAGCATCACGCATGTGTGACTTGTTCCAGCTTTCTCGTGGAATAAAATGAGTTGACGGCTGAAGATACGGCCGGTGGTTTGCCTCGTCAACCCCGTTTCCCAGATCTTCTTGTGAAAGCACATCGTCTTGCAAGCACAGAAGTGTAGCCATTTGTGAGGATGGTGGGAATCTCAAAGGAGCATTGCTCGACCTTATTGTTCCTCTTTCAAGTCTGCAATCAGTGACAAAAATAAAATTGGGAAAGACGTTAAGAACCTGTTGATTTGGAGCGCAATGCTTCTTCCACTGAGTCACTGTCGGGGGCCACGTTAGAACACGCCGCAGGGGTCTCGACGACACAGTGGTCTGCTGGCTCACAGGAGACTGGTTTTCTGTATTGGTGCCGATGGTGAGATACTGCAGGTTTTCTCAATCCTTGGTAGACTGGACCGAGGGCTCCTGGGAACCACAGTCACTCTGTCCAGCGGTGGGATTCTTCAGACCTTCTGCATCACTGATTGTGGACTGGGCAATATCCCGGTTCTCTGTGAGCATCTCCTCACACGGCCTGAGTGTCGTGTCTGCTTCGATGCAGAGTTTCTCTCCATCCTTTTGGTTTCCAACCATGTTCTCAGCATCCATGGCTTCATTTCGTGTCTCTGATGTCATCCATCCATCATAATACTCCACAATCCTCATCGACTCATCTTCCTCACTACTGAGTGCATTTTCAGGAGATCCCCCTGACTTACAGAGGATTGGTCCGGCAGACTGAACCCTCTTTATTGTATTTCCGTATTCACAGATCCCAGATGAATAAATACTGTAAATCTGTGACATGGGTTGTTCTGCAAGGGCTGGTGGCCGTTTCCTCAGGAGGTCTTCTGCTGTGGTGGTGGTGGTCAGTCGGTGGCTCCAGACACTCCTCCGGGCAGCGTCTGGATGGTCTTGAACCGGTTTGACCGCTAGTAAACGTCTCCTCTGGTGTTTCCTGTGGTACAGTACTGACAGAACAGCAATGACCAGCACCAGGACACACAGAAGCACTGGATATGAATGAATTTAATACAATAAATTACTAATTAAGTTGTTACCACCTCCACCAAAAAAGCTTCTCCTCTTACCGATTAAAGCGAGTAGCGTGGAGTTTGCCAGTGTACGCGGTTTGGATTGGGCTGGTGTTGTACTGGTCTGGACGCTGGTGGAAGGGCTTGAAGTGAAGTTTCTGGTGGTGGGAGGCAAGGTGGTCCGTATTTCACACTCGGGGGTTTGTAACACGGGCCGGTTCTTCAACTCAAGAGGAGTTTGACAGACCAGCTGATCCGGCTTCTCCAGCAGAGAAGAGTTCACCAGACCTGGAGAAAGAAGCACGTTCTTGTGTAAATGAGGAATAAAGGCTGTTACGGTTGGCATAAAGAAATCTTCATATAGTATATATTAAAAAAAAAAAAAAATCTGTCGGTTTCACAGTCTTCTCACGCGGATGAAAAAATATTAAATTTAACTAGTGCTGTCCAACGATTCATTTTTAAAAACGAATTAATCGCACTTCCCCAAACAAATTAATCGCAGTATTAAAAAGCTTTACACTATACTTTTGTCCTATCTATCTACAAAGTTTTAAAGTGAAACTCTCCATCTAAACATCCTTCCTTGCTCTTATTCAATGCACGTTGCACATCGGCCTATACACAGGAATAAAACTAACTATGTTAACGTGCATCAAAAAAAAGTATTGCATGCGTTAATGCGTTAAATTTGACGGTCCTAGATTCTACAAAAATGTTCTTGACAATTATTCAAATACGGCACCACGTAAAACAGAAGTTCGTTTTTGACACAAGGCTTTAAAACTGTACAGTACATATATTCAAATTATAGCCAGTTTCAGCTATTGTGAAATGTAAAAGCTCATTAAATTGCAAACGATACCTTTCAGAAACCAGACAAAGTCCTTTACAGAGCAGGAACAGTCCCAAGGGTTTTCGTGCAGACGGATCTTCGTGCCGTTCAGTGGAGACAGCACATCCACGCTTAAATACGTGAGCTGATTGTTGGACAAGTTGAGATATCTCAGACTCTTGAGACTGTGGAAACTACTGGAGTGTATGTTCTGAATCTGGTTCTGCGACAGGTCCAGCGTCAGCAGGTTTGTCAGACCACTAAAAGAACCACCATCCAAAGCAGTTATTTGATTTCTCGACACGGTAAGGACCTCCAGAGCGTGATGGACAAACCACCCTGAGGAGACTTGAGTAAGAGCGTTCCTGTCTAGGTTTAGAGATGTGAGGTTCTGGAAGTGCGTAAAAGTTTGTGGCGTGACTTCTGTGATGCCGTTCTGCGTCATGGTCAGGCTGATGACCGAGTTCAGGGATGTGCTGTTAAACATGGACACACTGATTTTCCCTAAGTTGTGCATGAAAATGAACAACGAGGTCAAACCAGAAGGGTACTCTACAAAAGAAAAAAAACATTAAATCAAAAACGCTCTACTGTAGTTTTCGGACTATTACGATACACTTGAAAACCTGTAAATCTGTCAGAATGTTCCAGTCTATGCAGCGACTAGCAAAGTAATACTTACCACATAGAAGAAGGGTGACACAGTAACATTTAAACTAAAGGAGGTCAGACTAGTCACTATAACTAGAGTGAGTTTGTTACCGACAACGCGTCACACACCAGAAAGCCACAGTGTTTCATGAAGAGTCATCGCGGTTTAATGTTAATGTGGCTTGCCATAGTTTTTGTACAAATCTTCGTCTTGGCGTCTCCATCCGCGTCTCACTGATAAACCGTTTGTACTGACAAACCACCTGAAGCTAAATAACCAGAGCTCAATCCGGTGGATTAACCACATTATTCCGTCCGCTAGATTAACCCTAGTTTGGTTTTACTGGAAGCTGATTGGACGATAGAAGGCAACACACTCTCTCACAAAGAATAAACAAAATCATCAAACATAATTAGAAGAATTTATTGGATTAGTTTGGATTTAGTTTGTGTACGTTTTACAATGTTGAGGTATTGTAATTTATTTTATAACATTTAGTGTTGCAACTTTTGTCTTATAATCCAGAGCCAGAATGGAAAAACATCAGGAATAAGATGTATATTGACGGTGTGACGGTCAAACCCTATATAGTCCTACGTATATATAAAATCCCATAGTCCGAAACGTACGGCTTTAATATTTGCAGACTAGACGGTTGTTCCAGCTCAACTCACCGATCAAGAAATCCTACAAACTATTTCCCCCTGAACACAGAAGATGCTCCTACCTGGTGGAATGTCCTTACACACATACTCCGTTAAAGTGGGCACACAGGGCTGACCCCAGGCCACACGCCAACACTCCAGCAGAACGACGACACGCAGCGCTAAAGAGAAACCACAAATAAAGATGGTAACAGCTCACCACCGCTGCAGCGCACAAAACCTACCGTGCATGGTGGACGTTGTGGTAGAAGTTCAGCCGAGAACTATGAGACCACCCGCTATAAACACGCTGTTGCCCAGAGACACGCGTCTCAAGGATACGACTCGTGTTGATGTTTCAGCTGACTGAGGACTAGACCACCACAAAACCTACCGCAAAGATCATTTATCAAACAAGAAATGTGCAATGCAAGAAAAACAGATCAGCAATGCGGGAAGCAAAACAGAAGAATGAAAATGAACTGGTCTTAAATGACGGTATTTATTAATGCTCAGGGTTAAAATAAATAACGGTGTGGTGACGGAAAGCAAAAGAAAAATAGCATGACTGGTGTAACAAACGAAAAAATGGTGACAAACTTTAATACAATCGTCTATTTGGTATATAAAAAGGTACAAAACTAGTAAAATCCGAAAAGGCCGCTGTACGCACGAATCCAACGGCTAAAGTTTGCCAACAGTAGTGCGCCGATAATGTCAACCGCGCTCGCTAAGGCGCTTCGCAGTGTCCTTGCAACGCACCGACCAGATTTGAATTTAATCAGGTTTTGATTCAAAGATCTGAAAACGACCCCCAAAACGAATAAAGTGCACGTGCGACACAACAGCGCGTTCGAGTCAGTGATTAGACAGCAACCGGTAACCGATTCTGAATATATTAAATACAGCCATTCCAATCATTTACAGCTACACTCTTCAGAGCGCAGCGCCAAACACACTCCGCGGTTACAGAGGAAGTGCACATCCGCATCCCAGCTCAGATTCCAGCGGATTCTTCAAGCAAGGTTTAAACGGACACGATACCATAAGGCAAAGCTTCATTAGAACAAACCAGGGTGACAGAAGGCGGCGACATCAAATGCGTTTGAAAGCCAAGCTAACGTCTCATCAGACGACAGAAGGCGGCCATTTGCAAACCAATGTGAGAAGTTCCTTCAATGACAAACCGGTGAAATGCAACTACACATGTGGTTAAAAGTACAGTCACTTCCCGCTCTTCTTTGCTACAGCAGATCTCTTGACCTGCCACAGGTGGCTGTGGATGGTCAGTGCATCTACGCTGACCGACACGGTCTTGGCTGGGATTACGGTGAACTGCTTGCGGTCCGAGCTGTACTTGTAGAGTTTGTCTATCATCTTCTTGGTGATGCTCCTGGGCCCGGTTCCCGAGAGCTTTTGGATCTCCTCCGTGTCGGTGAAGTAGGAGTAAAGCGCTCTGAACTGGCAGCCGCCATCCCGGAACAGGATCATCAAGTGATTGCACTCGCACTTCTCTAGTTCCTGTGGGAGGAGAAGTGACACGAGGGTTAGATCTACGCTCTCGGCGAATCTGACGTCTGACGTGCCACCCACCTCAAGGATGGAGTTCTTCAGCGGTTCGTTCACTTTTCCCGCTAGACAGCAGTGAGAGATTGCGTTGTGGATTATTGACTTGTTGGACTTGGCGCTGGGTTCCTTAAAGAGCTTGGGTCCTGTGAGGACACAAACGTGCAATAATGAAGGAAAGCGCCATCTGCCCGCTTAAGAAGGCTTATTATCCTCTTCAATGTGGGCTTTGATATTTATGGTCTTAAGCAGAAGAAAGTGTGAAAGTTTCTCGAGTTGTATGGCAAACAGAAGTGAACTTTAGTGACGTGAGAGAGAAAGATTTGAAAGTCGGTGAGAGAGATCAGACCCAAAGACGTTTGACGCCATAATCAAGCATTTGACTTTTCTTCAGACTTTTCAAGCTATATTTTGTAGACATTTATGTAGATTCATATACACTACAGTTCAAAAGTTTGGGGTCACCTAGACAATTTTGTGTGTTCCATGAAAAGTCACACTTTATTTTCTAAGAACAAGGATAGACTGTCAAGTTTAACATAAAAGTTCTCAATTTCGGGTCATTTCGGGTCAAGTCTGATTGAGATAATAATAATATATAATAAGTATACAAATTAAGTTGCGTTCTTGTAATTAAAACTTGACTGCACAATCTAATTAATTCACTACATTTTGACAAATGACAAACCTTTTGACAAATGCTTTGCAATGCTGAACTTAGCGGGGTGAATTAAAGCCCCAAATGAATATATATATATTCAAGTATATACAAGTAAAATAGTAATAAATGAACATGTCCTAGTAATTCCAACTAAAATTCAATTACATTTTGAGACTCCGTAAATGTATTCCTCCACTGTGTTGCTCGGCGAAGACGATGATGTCTCACACACACGGTCCACTTTTCTCTTTTTGTACAGTGACATGTTTATGTTCATCTCGCTTTGTAATCTTCTTGGTAGATTTACAGTGAAAACTCACCAGTATATTCAGCCATGGATGTGGATGTAATTGACGAAGTAGTAGAACCGTTGTCCCAGTCTTTCTCTGTGGTCCGGTTTGAATGGCAACTGAGAGAAGGAATGGACTCTACCGATTCCCCCCTGTCCATGTGAGAAGACAAACCTCGTCACAGTCAGAAATGATCGACTTACTAGATTAAACTCGAGTAGATTAAATCTTCCAGCTACTGGACAGAAAGAGACACTTACTCTTGAGACCCCGCCCCTCCGGAGTAGACACTGTCTGGCTCAGTGGTGGTCACGGAGGCCAGCGAGAGACTGGAACCAGACTGGCCATTGCTCAGATTCTCATCTGTTCAGAGGAGGTTCGTCATTACAAACACGGCAAAACAAAGAACGGACAGAGAGAGAGAGAAGAAGTGGGATATTTACTGATTGGAGACTTTGAAAAGGCTTCATTTGAAGATTCTTCCTTCAAAACGGTCGTCGCTAATAGTTTCTTTGATTTGATCTTGGGTTTTGGATCCTTTAGTTGTTGCTTTCTTCTCAGATACTCCTGTTTGATCAGTTCTTTCCTGGCTTTCTCCTCCTCTTTTCTGATCCTTTCCTCTTCAGCTTTGCGTCTTGAAATGTAAAAAAAAAGACCTTAAATTAAATTCTTCCTCAATAGGCAACGTTTTGAAAGCCATTACCTGGCATCATCTCGCTTCAGCTCACTCTCCACCTCCAGCTGCTGCTTGCGAAGTCGAGCTTCCTCCGCTTTCCTCTGCTGTTTCAGCAGAAATGCAGTTTGCTTTTTGGCCAATTCATCTTCGGTTTTCTGGTCATCCTGCAAACATTACTATAGTCAATATACCACAAAACCTCTTTTTGAACGCCACCTAGACAAACAGATTGACAAATAGACTGCCACCCTCAATTTTTACATCCCTTTATACAACTATATTTGCATTGCAACTTCTGCTGAGACGACGGAGACAGAGGGAAAAAGAGAGAAAGGGGGAGGGGGGGGAGTGAAAGAAAGATGTTGTTAAATATTTAACTGTAAATGTGCTGAGAATTTTACTTTAAATGTTATGAGAAAAGTTTGTCTGTCCACTATTTCTTTTCTAGGCAAAGTTTTAGTATTCAACTACTAGTTACCTTAAAAAAGAAGCCCATGCCCGACTTTTTCTCTCCGTCAGCGATATCAGTAGTAACATTCAACATGTCAGAACTTTCATCTTCTGGGTTGACAGCCATGTCAGACAATCCGACTTCGATAAGACTGACTTTCCCTCTCAAGTTGTCCTCAGAAGAAATGGCCTCGTCTTCCTGTAGAGCAGATTCTTCGAAAGTGACTCCAAGTGGCACAGAACTCGGTTCCTTTGAAACAACCCTCGAGTTGGCTTCATTAGCTGCCTTTTCCTGAAGTTCTTTGTCTTCGCTGAGACCATCTACCAGTCTTACAGGGCTTTGCACAGAAAGCTCTGCTCTGGAAGTCCTTCCTCCATCACGATATCTGGAGTCTTTAGGCGTACGGCTGGAACTCAGACCCTTGCCTTGCTCTTCTGGTAAAAACTTTGAAGGTTTGGAACGAGATTGGGCTGAACTCAGTTTGGGTGGTTTGCGTACCACTGGGCTTCCACTTGGTTCAACATAATGGACAGAAGATCTGATCCTCTTGGGTTCTTTATTCTGGCCTTTAAAAGATTGAGGCACTGCCTGATTGGAGCGGTGGCACTCATTCAGATCCATTTCTTCGTCTGTGTCAAAGGCACCAGAGGTGAAATGACCCCTTCCTGCCCACTCCGGTGGCACCTTCCCTGTGTCTCCTCGCTCTTTCAACCCATCTCGAAGAGAATGTAGACACAGGTCGTCTTTTGAAGTCTGTTTGTCAAGTCTTTGGTCATCGTTTACACTGTACTCTGGTTTTGTCGGCTGAGGAAGAGTGTCACTTTTTCCCTTCTGTACGATGTGTAGGAAAGCGGCTTGTCCGAGCTTCAGCCTCTGCCTAGCTGTCAGCACCTCCTTCATCTTCTTCTGGGATTCGATGGCATGGCGTGTTTCTTCAAGTTGCATACGGAGTTGAACATATTCAGATCCAAGCAGGTTGGCACCCTCCTTGTTCTGTTGAGTGGGGCTTTGGTCTCTCTCCATCCTGCATGAAGCGGGAGGAAACGAGCAACTCTCGGAACCATCAGGCGTGGTCCGCTGGGAGCTGCTCGCACTGGAACGGATGTCTTGGTTGCTCCCGAACCGCTGCAGCTTGCGTTCTGCAAAGCTGGTCATTCGCGCACTGCTGCTTGCCACGCTACTAACCTGGGACTGCAGACCTGGACTCGAACATCTACTCCCGCCGTCCTTGTCATCATGCTCCTTCACATTCATGTCCTCCTGCAGTTTGGCAGACTCTTCGTCTTCCTCATACAACAGTTTCTTGTCTGGATGAAGTTCCTTTGTGAGCTCTGCATCTTGCTCCTCTATCGTTTCCATACTCTCTATATCAGACTCGGACTGAATGTCCCACGCTTGGACAGGTCTCTTGTCTTCAGGCACTGAAGAATGAAGGTAAAAGCCGTTCTGCTCAGCAGAAGATTGTTCAATGCTACTTGTTTCCAATGGTCGGAAAGCTTGATATTGTCCAGGAGCTGAAGGCTCATTTAATGGTTCCAACTCAGAGCTGGCATTGGGCGTGAAAGTACGGTTAAGAGAATGTGGTGGTCTTGGCCTACACATTGAAGCAGGCTCATCACATCCCATATTTTTACGTGGTGGTGCTTGTTGACGTCCCTCTCCTGATTCTTCCTCTTTGTTCAAGAAGGTGGACTTTTCTTTGGCTGGTTTGAGAACTGCAGGCATCAGAGGTTCCAAGTAAAAACTGGCCGTTCGAGAATCAGGGTTTGCTTCCTCTGTTCGGCTCCAAATGCCAGTGTTAGCACACGGTGTAGCGCTCTGACACGAAGCATCTCCAGAACGTGAAGGTGTTTCGTCACTTCTGATGATGGATAGCTCCTCTTCCTCATCCAAGTTGGCATTTCCCAGCAAACCGTGGCCATTAAGCCGTTTTGCACAGCCCTGGGTTAGGTGACTCTGGTGCTTGGGAGTGACGGTAGGAGCCAGACTGTCTTCACTGATGGAGCAAGTCATACTGACGCTGTCCCCCGAGGCCAGGTCTGCGTCACTGTCGGTAGTGTGAAGAACATAGCGATTCAGTTGAGACAGTGGCCTAAATGCAAAAAAAAAGCAGTGCAAACATTCATCTCGAGAACCATTAACAAGGTAGTATACATTATGAAAGGAACTCCCGTCACCTCTGTCTTCTGTCGGACCAGGCAACAGATCCTTTGGAGTGGCCGTCTTGAGTGAACGAACTGGAGCGATTTCTACGTGCTATTAAACAACACACAGTGAAAAGTTCATTACAATACGGAAAAATACTTATTGGCTGAAGTAGATAAATTGAACATTAATTCTTAGCTAACAGAGATAAATGGAGCCGCAAACTCACATGAGCAACACTTTTGCAAAACACACAGTCCTGTACACTGAATTATATCATCTTAAATATGAAAAACATAACTAATATCATCAATTTCACCAAATAAAATGCAGGTTTAAAATACATGTGGCTTCTTACATGTGGCTTCCTCTCCTGGCGGAACTTTCCTCTGTCGTTGTCGCAGTGGCAGCAGCGGATGAGCAAAGTTGAAACTTGCTTTACTATAGAAATAAAAAATAGGACTTAAACCAAATGTTCTCCTGTGAACCATCCATCCAAATATTCATTTTATTCCAAGCTCCTGGCACCGGGCACTTTCCATGGTAACATACTAATTTAGACATAACAACAAGATCGCAATATATTCATTCAGGTTTTAGTTTGGTGTGCGTGTGTGTTAATGTTAAGTGTTGTTAGTTAGTGATGCTTACTTCCAGAGTCTAGAGATTTCTAGAGCGTTTCTGTGCAACTTTGCAATGCAGGGAGGTTTATTATTTTGTTTATAGAGGTTTATTATTTTCGCCCGCATCACATTTGCCAGTCGGGACTCTTGTGTTATATACATCTAATGATAAACAAATCAATTTCAATAATCATTCAATAATCAAATCATTTTCAAGAAGTTTATATGTTCTATAAGGTGAATCGACAGAGAGGGGCAAAAAAGAACAAAAGGAAAAAAAAGGAAGCGTTCTAGTATTAAGCAAATGTTCATAAAAATCCAGATAAAGTTACTATAATCATTGTATTACATAATGTAAATACAGTATAACATTATTATAACATATTAAGATGTAATAAATATAAACTCTACTCAACAAAAAGTGAAAAGGGACAGAATAGAAGAAACAACTGGAAAGGGAAAAACAATAATGTACTTACAGGGTCTCAGATTCTTCAGAAAAGCGGTGACAAACTTCCGGACTATTCTGCGGCGAGTCTGCCACTCCGGGGGAAACCAGAAAACTGCGCTTGGTGGCATTAGAGATGGGCACTGTTGGTTTGGTGTTCTTGGGTTGAGTCATTGCTCTCGCTACAACAGCAACATAAATAATTTTAATAATGAGCAAAAAAGGTCTGAAATACATTTTAAATCCACAAAAAAGTTCTGTGAATTCATCTTGAAGCACAAATCCAGTTGGGAGAAAGGTAAACAGGTATGTCTCACCATCTTTAAATTCTTGAACATCTCGTGGCTGGACAAAATCAGGTTTGACGATCTCAAAACACCAGAAGAGCTCTGCTATGAAGACCATGACGTTATGCTGCAGGATGATGAAGAATTTTAAGAATCAGCAAAAGATGGAGACAGAAAAGTGGATAAATAACACTGACCTTCAGCACGGGAGGAGCGTACAACATGTCCTCCACCGTCAGATAGAAACTGTTGTTCAGGTATTCATTGGCAAACTCTTTCAACAGCTGGATGTTGTAAAGACTGTCTCCTATGGATGTCAATTCCTTCAAGCAGATATCTGACAAATGTCAAAAAAATGTCAGTTCAAAATTGAACAGAGACGTAAAGATTCTGATATTCAAAAAAGCAGCTTTGTTGAAGAATGCTTATTCATCCAATAAAAGCAAATTCACCATACCATCAAGCTTCATCAGCTCCGGACAGTAGTAATGGACAACGGTCAGCAGGGCGGCGCCATCACACACGTCTCTCACAAGATCCTCCAGGACGGGGAAGCAGGGCAGCTGTCGACCCGAGGCGTGATCCCGCCGATACCGCACCTGTAGTCCGTAGAGTATGAGAGATCAGAAACCACAACATTTAGCCTGGTTGAGCTTTAAACAAAAAGATGTTTGCCAGTCTGAACTGAGAAAAAGTATGAACA
>SOMO01000192.1:210225-223716 GCA_028128575.1 Paedocypris carbunculus | reverse complement strand
GCAACAACAAAAAGGTTGGGGACCACTGCTTTACACCAATGGAAAAAAACAATGAACCCGACATGACAAATAAAGAGATATTAACGAAAAGGTGTGCTTTGAAGGAAAACATGTTAGCCAATGTCAGACGACCCTTACAACAAACTAAATAGGAAACGTTAACGCGAAAAGAAAAAAAAACCATGCGTTTCAAAAGTGTTCACAAAACCAAACATGGAAAAAAGGCTTTCCAATAACTCTGTACCCTGGACTTGTTAAAAACAAAAAAAAAAAACAAAAACGGGTCAAACTTGGTCAAAACTTGATCTAATTTGACAACAACCGACATGTTTCACGTAGATGAATCATAGCAAGAAAAAGAAATCCACAGTGACACTCTTATGGGCCTGTGCAAAACACATGAGCATTCATCACGGCAGCCAAAAAAACATCTGGACTGAAAAAAAAGCAAAGCTTGAACACAAAGATGGTGCAGACAAGAGACACCAAAAGCAGATTGAGAGCAGATGAGTTGTGTACTTGTGAAAGCTTTAAATTCTCCACCATGCAGCGATTGAGTAGAGCTGAGAGACGAGAACGCTAGAGCTAATGATGGAGGGCATCACCACAGTCATGAGAAACGAAGAGAAGCTGAAGTAAGAAGACTGTGGAACTCAGCGGAAGCGTCTCCCATTCTGTGTATACTGTCTGATGTAGCGTGGAGATGGAGCTACACACACTACACGTGCAGTGGAGACCAAGCGCTCACAGCAAACTTACAGGTACTAGTTTCCAATACCATTTTGAGGGAGACTATCCGAGGAGCGAGGGAGAGGGATTTAGACGGGGAGAGGAGCAGAGAGGACAGGAAGACAGGGATGAGAGAAGACAGATATAAAGTTAGAGGAACAACAGGATAGACAACACTACAGATGTTAGACTGTCAACTTGACTTGTCAGGCGAGTTTTCCTAGATCAGTTAGGCTGTGACAAAGAAAAATGGCTTCCGTTGAGAGAGTGGCCACACATCGCCCTCTAGTGGCCGACACATTACCTGTTCACTTCACATGGATTAAACGCTGACATACGACTTGCTGCGTCGTTGCTTGGTGATTTTTGCAAACAACTTTTGTTTTACAATGGTGTCTCTGAAGAAAGTATGAGCTAGTGACCCACTAGGAAACATGAGAACAATGTTCTTTAAAATAAAAAAGTGAAATGATAGACTGGAGCAAATTATTTGCTTACTGTCTGCAATCATTGATTCAAAAAGGCCAGAAAATTTAATATTTAAGTCAATACCCTTTGGACACATTTATGAAAAAATAAAAGTTTTGGTCAACGTGGCGTCGGAAAACCAACAAATGAGGTCGAAGACATTATAAAAAATTTTTGTAAAGATGAAAAGCTTAAAAGAAAAAAAAAGCTTCGTCAGCACTCAATCATCTCGTCAACAAAGGTGAATGAAGCTTGACCACTTGTAAATCAAGGAACCACTATGAACTACAACTTTGGTTTGAGTCTTCAAACATACCCACAATTCTCAGGACTTCTGTTTTTAACATGTTGGAATGGTATTTAAAAGTGTAAAATATTTTGATTGAGTAAAATAACAAGTGACTGAATCAGAACACATCTGGTACCTTCTGGTGACTAGGGGAATCCAGCAGATGTTGCTTTGACTTCAACTCCTTCTCTGTGATCTCCCTCATTTTCAGGTTCACCTGTAGGACAGAAGATGGTTAGTTATTAGTTAGTAGACTCTTAGTTAGTTAGACCATTATTTCCATAGCCAGACCAAATTAATTAAAGAAGAATATGTCTATAAACAGCCAGATACAGTCAGAGTGGCAGAGTCACACTCTGCATAACTTTGTTGGCCATCACACAGGTCAGATCTGGCTTGTAGGCCTGCAGGTGTACACACGTCCTTTGACCCTTTCCTCTTCAAGTCATTCATGTTTTATGGCTCATGTTTGGCAATTCAAACCTTCAGATCCATCTAAAGACTTTTAAGTCGAAAGACTGACCAGACCTCCATAACCACTTGGACCTATGCTTTTTAGCCTAGGCCGAGTTTTGTGGATAGTCATGCAGGAATGCCCAACCACAAAACCCTAGTTCAAAGGCCCTGATGTAGGATATTCTCTCCAAAAAAAAAAAATTGTAGCCTTCTTTTGTCAGTGAATACAGTGCTATTGGAGTCATGTCTGGAATTTAACTTATATATCCGCAAATTACATTTTTTCTGTAATGGTTGTCTCGGTCTGTCAGATCTTAACAGAAAGGTTTCTTCAACCTTTTTTTTCCATCTTTTTTCTGAACAGCTTTTAACCAGTCAGAAACTTGACTGATTAAACCAGACGTCACCGATTTCACTCTCAATGATCGATCATGCCCGCGCTAGATGGCAGTGAAAGTAGCAGTTTATAGTTTGTTGTTTGTCACTGTGCCTTTGTTTTTGAAAAAATATTGAATTGGGTAATATCCTTAACAGTAAGCTTAAGAGACAACTGCGCCAAGATAATTCATCTTTAACGGGCTGGTCTTTTAAAGTTATCATATAAACCGATTATGCACTTAACCAAATATTTAGTTTGACGCTTATTTGATGCTATTTTCTTTAAAGATTTTTACTTGCGAGCCCATTAAACTAAACGAACCACAAAAAGGGCAGGACTTTAAGGTCAGAAAAGTAGCTACTACAGACTGAAAAACAACAAAAAAAAAATGACTGGTTGTCTGGGGAGCAGGTCGGGTGCAGGTTCTTTCTCAAGACGCTTCAGTTGTGAAACCTGCCAGGCCAGAAATAAAACCGGTAACTTCTTAAAAAAATGAGTATATTAACTTTGGTAATTCGATAACTGGTTATTTACATGTGCACCATAGTGATCTGGCATTATTGACAAACTCACTTTAATAGATTCCAAATAACAGAAAATGGTGTATACTTAGGTTCAAATGACCCTTTTGATATTTTGTGACACACAAAAAATGTACCTTGTTGATCCAGAAAACCATTGCATCCTCAAGGTCAAAAGGAAGTTCCTTGGAGGCCCGGAAGGTGGAGAACTGTTTGACGCAAGTCACAACCTTCTCGATGCTGATCATCTTCACAGTGTAGGCCATCATCAGAGCATCAATCATGGAAATGTGGGAACTCTGTCGGACAACACAGGGAAATCACAGTAATTGTGAAAGAGCTTCAACATTTGTTGACTCTAAACTAAGCTTTGTTGAAAAAAAGTCATTCAAACGCAGAAACATCCATCTATTGTAATGTTTTGCCTTTATGTTCTCATCTCAACCTCCTCTACTTTTCTTGTCATCTTCTGTATGTTTACTATGATGTGTACCGCATTATGTCTGCGTTCATGCACGTTTATTTACTTATGTGTTTACTTGTGCATATTTTATAACAATACTTTCCTATTATTTATGTATATATATTTTCTATTCTGCCATTGTGAAATGCAATTTCCTCATTATGGGACAAAAAAAAAGTATTTTTAATCATTCATCTTATCATTCCTTACCGAATGTCAAAAGCGATGCAATAAAACGAAAAAAAAAAAAAAATTCCTGTAACCATAGCAACAAAACAAAAGGTCTGTTTTTCAAATTTCACACATTTCCTAGACATTCTTTTTTTAATCATTATTTTGTTTTCGTGTCCCGTTTGTCTTAGCAAAGGTCTTTCCATTTCTGACACTTCTCACTGGACAGGAAAGGCACACATACCTAACTTTTCACAATGCCAAGAAAGAAAGCAAAGAAAGCTTTTTTGCACTTTTTGGACTGCAAAAAGCAGTCACATACACACTCATAAATAAAGCCACATTCCTTTAAGATTTATCCTGGCGTGGGTTAGACTTTAAGAACTCAGCTGCTTTTAGTGAATTTATCAGCAACATGATACGTATTGTCTTGCATGTGTTTCCTCTGGCTCTCCGGTTTCCTCAAGTAAAATCATATTTGAGAATCAGAGTCCACAATTAGGACTAGAGTTGCTGGGATTCACTCCAGCTCTCATGACCCAGAAATGGAAAAGGTGTCCCAAAACAGAATGGCTGGATTTTTAGTGAGACATCCTTCTCCTCCACATATACGCCTCTTGCCTCATGACTTTACACATCACACAAAGCCTTTAGAGACGCCTGACAGATTTGTTTAAATCACTCTGTACAATGTCTGGATTCCACCACAAAGATTTGCATCTGAAGTGATAACAGCACGAGCGGGTGAACGCGGACAATGCTGCTAAAAGACTTCCTGAGTGAGTAAATCCCCTCTGCTCTCTGTTACTCACACCGAGCCGCACTCGGAGTAATAGCTTAGATTGTCACAACACACGCCGCTCTTCTGTCAGTAACACACACCAGAACTTGTAAAAAGTCGCTTCTATACAATCTTCTAAAACAATAATTTGAATTGAAAAATCCTTTATTAGTCCCACAGCGGGGAAATTTCACATCACAACAGCAACAACAAATCCAAACAAATAAATAAACAAACATCACCATAATGCACTGCACACATCATAATATTTCTGATATTTTTGATAAACAACGCTAAATGTTACAACTACACATAATATTATTACTGTTATATTATAAATAGTATCTAGTTTGTGGTAAAATATGAATGGTATAGTGTAGGCACTTTGTATTTACAATAATATATGTATTTTATAACAGTATACATATAAATATGATTTATATTTTTATAATATAATGTTACTACTAAAACTGCTAATGCTACAGTACTATAACAAGTTGTAATTTGTAATGCAGATGTTTGCGACACTAAAAGTTAAGGGATCAATCCCAACAAAAACTATGAGAAACAAAACTAATTTACGCATAATTCAATTCAAGTCAAGTCGACAGGTCGCCCCCTTCCAAACTCACCATTTTGATTGGCTGACAGGTGAGATCAGAGTCCGTGACGGGCGTGTCATCTCCCTCTGTGACGTAGATGCCTTTGCGGGACAAGGCGTGGACGACGGACTGATGCGACTGCAGGTTTGCCACCTGGTCTCCTTTGAGAATGAGAGCGCAGACGCTGCAGTAGAGCTCACAGGACAACAGCAGGCGGATCACAGGCGGCTTTATGTGCTCCTGCTCGTACTGGTCTGTGTAGAAAGGGTCTCGCAGATCCTCAGGGATGTGCTCTGCCAGAAAAGAGAACAAATAAAACAGAATATGGATTACAAATTAATTTCAAAAAGAACTATCAAATGTAGAGTAACTATTAAAAAAAAAAATAATAATAAGAGGAAATCTAATTATTTCCATGTCAATTGTATCTGTCTGATTGGAGGAAACGTGATTTTATAAAAGTTTCATCACTACATGCCATTCCATTTACAATTGAATGTTTTGTAACCCCCGTGCAGACCTGTCGTGACATTTCCCTGTCTCCACACACCATCACTCCCACAGAAACGTAAAGCAGTGGCAGATGGGAAAGATGCTGATTGGCGCTTTATTCTCAGTGAAAGTTTCCTTGTCCTGCTCACATCGATTCAGAACATAAGTTGCTCGTAAAAACTTGAAAAAGCCCACAGTGGCTTTGTTACGTGTCGTGTTTGTTTTTTTGAATATTAGAAAACGAAGATGTGACAATTAACTAAGCATTAAAATTATTGACATAAAAACCTAGAATATGCTTGCTATGAATGAATCATCATATGCTTGATTTAATTGTATTTGGAATGAATGAAGAAAAGCATTTCATCCTCCAGTAGAAAATGTCATTGGCCATTACTGTACTAAATAAACAACCCTGATATCTGGCCCACTTTCGCCTGACCCAGAACCACCATTACCAAGAGTTAAAGAGAAAACACAAAGTAATGGCCAAATCAAACTGACATGAACAACAGAACGACAAATCTTACAAACCAACAAGTAACAAGAAGATTCGACAGAGAATTGCTTTTTATAACTTGTTAAAAAAACATTACATGACAAAATTCAGCTTCGCAGTTTCATTTAAGCAGTGATTTAATATAGGCATTTACAAAGTAGCAAATATATATGCAGCCTGATGATTCCTCCAATAAAATTCTCACAGAAATCACGTGAGGCTACAAAGTCGAAAAACGAAGAACACAAAGCAAGGAGTCAAAACCAGGGAACAAACACAATCAAAACGCTCGGTCTGCAGCACAGGGCAAAACAATACTTCACAACGTGAAGCGTCTGATAAAAGACCTTTGCTGAAAATAACTGCCACTGCTCCGACTGGAGTGCAAAGGCACATGAGGGGTGACACACTGAGGTTTGTGGAGCTGGAGTTCCGATCACTAGAATTGTTTTAATTATTTATTATTTAGGTAAAACAACAAAGTAATACTAGTCACAAGTTAGGTGTGTAAAAGAAAGCAAACCCTGAGAAATCAAGGGGGTGCATGTATTCGCAAAAATACGGTGACGAAACGCTTTACCCAAAACTTGGATGTCTCGATTGCATTTGCAATTGACACTAAAGCAGAAGCATCAAATACCCTCTATCCATTTATGGCGACTCTGAGACTGGAAAACACACATTTGAACTTCAAGTGCATTTTACACTAAAGTCTAAACATACACATTAATCCTTACACATTAAGCTAACTAGCAAAACCAACTGTTACCAACAACACACTGAGCTAACTGAACCATGTGAAGGACAATCAGAACATTCACTAGATTTGTTAGCAGAAGATGAGGACAACACTGTAAACACACACACACACACACACACACACACTTGATCCTCTGAATCCACAGCACCAAGACTCTGAAAGCTCTATATGTCTATATGTCTAAACGTCTATATATAAACCGAAATTGATTTATTGTATTTTTCTATTATTGTATTTATTTATCTGTATTTGTTGAAAAAAATATTGACTGTCGCCTCACAGTAAGAAGGTTCTGTGACCTGAGGTATGATTTCTAGGCCTGCCGGGGTCTTTCTGTGTGGGGTTTGCATGTTCTGCCTGCAGGCGTGGGTTTCCTCCGGGTGCTCAGGATGCCCCCACAGGCCAAAAAACGTGTTACAGGTTAATCTGGCCGTGTGAGCGTGTGTGGGGTTTTGTAAAGGCACTTTAAGAAGACCCTGTGAACTTATAAAGCTAATACATCACAATACACAACTGTTCAAAAGTTTGGGGTCACCTAGACAATTTTGTGTTTTCCATGAAGTGTCACATTTTATTTACCACCATGAGTTGTAAAATGAATAGAAAACATTAACGTTCCCTATTTCTGGCCACTTTGAGCATTTGATTGGATCCACAAATGTGATGCTCCAGATTCTCAACCTGCTCAAAGGAAGATCAGTTGTATAGTTTCTCTAACCAGGTAAACAGCTTCCAGCAGTGCTAACATGATCAAACAAGGGTTTTACAATCCTCCATCATCCTTCTGACACAATTAGAAAACACATTTTACCATTAAAACACTAGAGGGACAGTTTCTAGAATTGGGCCTCTATACACTATAGATATTGCACCAAAAACCAGACATTTACAGCAAGAATAGGTTTTTTTTTTTTTACCACATTAGCAATGTATAGAGTGTATTTCTGATTAGTCTAAATTTACTTTCATTGACAAAAAAAACAGTGCTTTTCTTTCAAAAGTAAGGACATTTCAAAGTGACCCCAAACTTTTGAACGGCAGCGTATAATTATGTTACAATTATATTACAAGTATAGCCCATTTATAATTTTCAAGCATTTAAAATTTCAAAATAGATTTTTGAATAGTGCAACAGTATAACTTCTTAACCATCGAGAAACAACACTGTCAAACCATCAAGGACCCTACAGTAAGTCATGCTATCGTTAAAAGACTAATTATGCAGTGTAAATTTATAAACCGAGTAATATCCTGCACTATTTTCCCAGCCAATGATGAAAAGTCATGTGACTCTGCATCATCGTCTCTGTTATAAGTAAAAAATAATTCAATAATCAGGTTGTGAAAACAGCATCAGGAGGGATAAAACACGGGGGATTACATGAGCAAATTTGTCTGGTTCAGTTGAACCTACTGGTCTGGTTATAGGTGACTTAGATGTGACTAATTGTGCATCACACAATATTCTACTCAAATGGTACACGTAAACTCCTAAAAACACTCAGACGTTGAAAAGCATTGGCATAGTTACCACAATGTTTTGCACGATTATTTAACGCTTGGGAAAATCAGATGAGGAAGATATATGGAAATAATGGAAACAGAAGTCCGCGATGCCATGATTAAACAAGTGGTCAACACGGTGGCGTAGTGGTTAGTGCTGTTGTCTAACTGCGAGAAAGACCACTACAAAACACTCTGATCTTTCTATGCAGAGTTTGCATGTTGTTGTGTGGGTTTCCTCCGGGTCTCCGGATTCCTCCCCACGCTCCAGAAAAGCGCATAATTAGAGTCGGGAAAGTTGACCATAGGTATGAGTGAGAGTGTGAATGAGTGTGTCCCACTTTGTGATTGGTCAGCCACCAACACATGGTGTGCCCAGCCTTCAGGCCAAGAGTTAATGTGATTGGCTTCAGCTCCTTAAGACCAAGCAATGGAAAAAGCGGTTCAATGGAAAATGGATGGAATGGAATTATCGCAGAGCCATAGCTCTAAGCGAGACCACAGCGTCCTTGTGTAAGGTAACTAGTTCTCGAAATAATGGAGTTCACAGAAGTCCTGAAACATCCATACTCAACTCACCGATGTCGAAAGCTTTGGCAAACAACCATCGCAGATTAGCGGCTATTTTCGCCCGGGCTGAATCATACAGTTCCAGCGGCACGATCTCCAGCGTTTCGCCCGCCGCTTCCATCCTCCAGCGGCCGCTTTCAGCACCCTGCTCCGCGTCCATCCTGCAGACACCGTCTGCAAGCAGACAAGTAATACGAATCCGATCAAACTTTGACTTTTACGCGATTACGATACGCGAAAATGACCCGGTATAACCGCGGAGTGTCAGACAACAGCGCTAGCTAGCGTCTATGCTAGCCAGTCAAACATGACAAGTTGTCCCATTAAAACAAACGTCTGTTTAATGTCCGCATAAAACATCAACGGGGTGTATCTGTATTACACATTATACAAATAAAAAAGCAACATTTTGCACGTGCCGATCCGAACAAAACACGACAAACCAATGTATGGAAAGTAACTAGCTCAGCATTACCCAGACGACCAACAAACAAGTTGGACGATTAAATCAATAATCTAAGATTGTAATGTGACGTAGATAGGGATGACTATTGAAAGAAGAATATTCGGTTACCTGCAGCTAAGCGCTAACGCTGTTGAATGAGCGACCGCAGCCCAATAACAACCGCTTTGTCCTCGTTCACCCAAACAGCGGCGTCTGAGGCCACATACCGCACATTCAACACACACGCGCAGATCCGCGCTGATAAATTCCACATGCAATGAGAAGAAATGTTTAAAAAACCCCGATGGGAAACATGAGGCCACGCTCAGTTCAAGCCGATCTGTGTGTCTGTGTCAGTACAACGCTGAGTGTGTGTGGTCGGGGGGTGGGGGGCGTCTTTACCTGTGACGTCACGCCAGTGAAACGTGAAAATCTCAGCTCAAGTGCATCCATCCATCATTTAATCCATCCCTAAATCATCACTCACCATATTGTGTTTATGTGACACTTTACAAAAGAACCAATACAAATCATACACAGAGAATGAACATAAATGAATGTTGCAGCACTGGATTATAAGTCTCGATTTGAAAAGGGAATCACGGATGTTACGCATGTCAGGAGGAGGAGAGTGTTATGGGTGTCAGGAGCTGCTCCTTATTGCTGCTGCGCTGTCTCTCCTCTCTTTTTTTTTTTACTCAAATTCTTGGCCAAGAACTACAAAACTAATTTTGTTGCAATGATAAGAGAGCTGCTAATGACAATAAAGCTTGTGTCTTAATGATTGCATATTTGAATACACTTTTCAGTTTGCACAGTAACACACAAAAAGGCAAAACTGAGTAAAATGTCCGAAGTCTTTGGTTTAAGCCTTGCTGTAGTGGGAATGGTTTTAATACTTGATCATCCAGTGGCCTAGTAATTAAAAAAACGTTGATAATGATAATAAAATAATAAATATCACTATCTGATTGTACTGTCAACAAGTTGAGCCTCGTGAGATTACAAAAGCGAAGAGAAGCTGTCTCCCCATCTGGACCTATTTTATTTTTTTTACACGTATTCATATTCTACACAATTAAAATATTCGGATTTTTATACAGATAACACAATACTTACACAATTAAAAGAACATATATTTTGTAACAAAGACGTATTTTGGTATATAAACACTGCATGTTGAAAGCTAAAACTTAAGTCAAACTAACATCAAACACAAACCCCTATGATTGGAACCTTTTTTATATTTAAAATGTCTTTATTCATGTTAACGTGAGTGTATTTTTGAAATAACAATGCAAGATCAATTTAATATAAAACGTGTAATGTAATGTACGTTTACGTATAATTGGCTCATGAAACAAACTCAATTTCTCAAAATTGCATGTCGTCTGTGTTTTAACAACTATAGATTAGATTGTATTTGCCTTTTCTGTTAAAATTTAAAAGTTTGACCTTCTTTCTGTTTTTTTTTTGCTGCAGGACACAAAGCGGAAGATTTGGCCGGAGCGTGTTGTGGTGGCCAAATAGCATCTTCTGGTTTGATGTGTCGACTGAAGAGCTGAAACACGCCTCCAACATCAGGGATCTTCACCAAGTTCACAATCTTACGCGTGTTACACAATCTTACGAGTTTTACTGTACACACCTGAATCTAGATTTGCTCAAAAAGAACGGCATCAAAGTATGAATTTGCCATAAATATTATATTATACAAAATGTAAAAAAAAAAAAAAAAAAAAAAAAAAAAAAACACAATACTTTTAATAAACATACACACGAATCATACTTAGTTGAACTATTTACAGCAGAAAACTATTGCACTGAAGCCTGCACTGATGTTAAGTTAACATCAAATATAATTTATAAAGTGCATATACAATTTGGACCCAAAGTTTTACATATAGGTTTAGTTAATTACTTTTAACTTACTTAAAGGCAGTGAAGTTTGCATCAAACCAGTTCTCAAAATTGTCAGAGCCACCAACCATTCCGAGAAAGTCCATGTGACAGATATCGGACCAGATCAGGTCCAGTGCACTCCCAATGTCCTCCTCCATCCCGGCACCTGGAGCCTCTGGAACTAGGAGGCGGCTCTTCTGATCAGTCACCACAAGCGCGGGGTCCAGGTCTGTGGTCCCATAACTTTGGCTTTTCTGCTTCTCAGAGACCACTAGTGGAGAACCTGCGCAAGCAGAAGAACCAGGATGCTCTCGGATCCTGCCACCAGTGGCCCTGGCAACCCACGGGTTCCAGCCCTGGTGCTGGTGCAGGCTCCCATAGGTGCTGGTCCCATAGACCTTCTTTGCCTTTAGAACAAAGGGGACAGGCACGTTCTTCCGGCTCTTGTATGCTCGGTGGAGAACACGCCCCGAATACAGCGGGTCAATCTTCCAATATCCACCTTTCCGGCGCTCGTTCTTCATCTTTGGCACTTTCATAAAGCACTTGTTTAGAGAGAGACTGTGGCGGATGGAATTCTGCAACAACAAACAATCCAGAAGAAAAGTGAGTTTTTGTTGTCAGTGATGTAAACAGAACACGCAGATGAAATGAGCAGCAGTGTCCAGCATCTCACCTGCCAAGACGTGTCGCTCTTGCTATAGTATGGGAAGGTGTCCATGACCCATTTATAGATGGAGGAGAGCGTTATTTTATCCTCGCCGCTGGCTTCCAAGGCTAAGAGGATCAAGTTGGTGCACGAAAATGGTGGCTTGACATCAGTGTTTTTCTTGTAGTAGTTGTCATCTCTACATTGATTGTAAAAAGTTTCGGTTTTAGACTGCCCCTGGGACCCCAGACCTCTTGCATTGGACGCGGGTGCTTCATGGACCTTGCGGGTGCTTGAACTAGAAAAATTGAGTAGCCACTGGATGCTGGTCAAGTCGTTGTCGACTTTGTCAAAACTGCCTCTGATGTTGAGGCTCTGATCCTTGACCTGAGCAGTGGCCATGGTCCTGATGAGAGAGCGAGGAGCAACTTAGAACATGGACACATTTCAGAAAGACAGACAGACAGATCTACTCACTGGAAGTTGGGCTTATCTGCTTGAAACTGCATCTCAGAAATATAAAAGCCGCAGTGAAGTAGGTTCTATAAGTGGGGAAAAAAGCAGATAAGAAAAAAAACAAAAAATAACATTTTTCTTGGTAAAATCTGGATCTGTACCTGAACCTGATCAGTCTGTACAGTTGCTGTGGTTGTCTCTATAGGCAAGCACGATTGGGGGACTACAACCACACACAGACAAAAAAAAATTAAATAAACATGACAGATAATAAGACAGACCTGAAATAACATTATGTTAACAATAAATAGACACCAACTAAATTTTCGCCTAAAATTAATTGACAAATGCTTTTAATTTTGATACAGTTTGTTGTGAGTAGCAGCAGCAGCACCTTCTCTATGAGCTTTTTTTATTCAGATATTGTAAAATAGTCCGTAAAAATACCAAAATGCTCTAAAACGGGCTGCGCGAGCGCTACAACGTCGTTGAATTAATCAAGACGTCAGTTTAGCGGTTTGAAGAAAACAGAAGGAACGTTGGTGAGAAGAGCTAAAAGGCCTAAAGAACACAAAATGGCGGCCGCCGTTTACCGCGTGGTCGGATCTCAGCGCATGGCGGTACAGCGCCGCGCGTCAAACCTGCCGTTATAGTACTTGTTGTCGACAGAAAGACGCGACATTAACTGATTAATCGGCGTCGTAAATGCATCATGTCCTGAAACATCAGAACTGTTTAATCTTGAACACTCCTGGTAAGACTACATTGCAGTTCAAGTGTTTTCTGTTTCCGTTAAAACGTTTGTAGAATCGGCATAACTGGAGTCTAAACTTAGTAACAATATATTTTAAGATGTAGCGTGTTGTGCGGAGTGTTTTGGCAGCAGAAGTTTTGTTTAGAAGTGTGTAAAATTAAGCCACTGGCTCCACTGATTGCGGGGTTGGGCTACACACAGTTTCAGATGATCGTGAGGATGTTTCTGACCCTGGTGGATCTTACCGTTGTTTGACGAGAGTCTCTTCAATGGAGGAGCAGGTGGGAAGGTTGTCGATGCGATCATAGGAGTCTTCAACTGATATGGTGAAAGCCTGCGCAAGTGAGTTTTATACTTGTAGTAGCTCCTAATTTCTATTGGCTAATTTATCGTGACCTAACGCGTTTCACAGCGACAAGGTCTTGTAAACACATTTTGCTTTATTTTCTATTGGTTAGCTTGTATCACGAGCATAATTCAAAAAAATGTATCCTATTTTCAATTGGTCAACTTGTTGCATCATTCTTTTTACTATTGTACTGACATGTTAATACATGTTTTTCACACTTGCTTTGCACATGCTGCAAAACTATATAAAAAAA